>JALQSN010000110.1:0-135851 GCA_023690525.1 Holotrichia oblita | reverse complement strand
ATTGTACTCGGCGAGAGTATTTCGGCTCTATCTATCATAGTTGCCGAGATATTTCGAAAAACCGAGAAATTTGCTAGCCGGGCATTTGTTGAATTTTTAAACTTTGAAGGGTGGAACAGATTGTACTCGGCGTCCTGAGTCTTGTACCGAAGAGATTTCGGCTCTATCTATCATAGTTGCCGAGATATTTCGAAAAACCGAGAAATTTGCTAGCCGGGCATTTGTTGAATTTTTAAACTTTGAAGGGTGGAACAGATTGTACTCGGCGTCCTGAGTCTTGTACCGAAGAGATTTCGGCTCTATCTATCATAGTTGCCGAGATATTTCGAAAAACCGAGAAATTTGCTAGCCGGGCATTTGTTGAATTTTTAAACTTTGAAGGGTGGAACAGATTGTACTCGGCGTCCTGAGTCTTGTACCGAAGAGATTTCGGCTCTATCTATCATAGTTGCCGAGATATTTCGAAAAACCGAGAAATTTGCTAGCCGGGCATTTGTTGAATTTTTAAACTTGAAGGGTGGAACAGATTGTACTCGGCGTCCTGAGTCTTGTACCGAAGAGATTTCGGCTCTATCTATCATAGTTGCCGAGATATTTCGAAAAACCGAGAAATTTGCTAGCCGGGCATTTGTTGAATTTTTAAACTTGAAGGGTGGAACAGATTGTACTCGGCGTCCTGAGTCTTGTACCGAAGAGATTTCGGCTCTATCTATCATAGTTGCCGAGATATTTCGAAAAACCGAGAAATTTGCTAGCCGGGCATTTGTTGAATTTTTAAACTCTGAAGGGTGGAACAGATTGTACTCGGCGTCCTGAGTCTTGTACCGAAGAGATTTCGGCTCTATCTATCATAGTTGCCGAGATATTTCGAAAAACCGGAGAAATTTGCTAGCCGGGCATTTGTTGAATTTTTAAACTCTGAAGGGTGGAACAGATTGTACTCGGCGTCCTGAGTCTTGTACCGAAGAGATTTCGGCTCTATCTATCATAGTTGCCGAGATATTTCGAAAAAACCGAGAAATTTGCTAGCCGGGCATTTGTTGAATTTTTAAACTCTGAAGGGTGGAACAGATTGTACTCGGCGTCCCGAGTCTTGTACCGAAGAGATTTCGGCTCTATCTATCATAGTTGCCGAGATATTTCGAAAAAACCGAGAAATTTGCTAGCCGGGCATTTGTTGAATTTTTAAACTTTGAAGGGTGGAACAGATTGTACTCGGCGTCCTGAGTCTTGTACCGAAGAGATTTCGGCTCTATCTATCATAGTTGCCGAGATATTTCGAAAAACCGAGAAATTTGCTAGCCGGGCATTTGTTGAATTTTTAAACTTTGAAGGGTGGAACAGATTGTACTCGGCGTCCTGAGTCTTGTACCGAAGAGATTTCGGCTCTATCTATCATAGTTGCCGAGATATTTCGAAAAAACCGAGAAATTTGCTAGCCGGGCATTTGTTGAATTTTTAAACTTTGAAGGGTGGAACAGATTGTACTCGGCGTCCTGAGTCTTGTACCGAAGAGATTTCGGCTCTATCTATCATAGTTGCCGAGATATTTCGAAAAAAACCGAGAAATTTGCTAGCCGGGCATTTGTTGAATTTTTAAACTTTGAAGGGTGGAACAGATTGTACTCGGCGTCCTGAGTCTTGTACCGAAGAGATTTCGGCTCTATCTATCATAGTTGCCGAGATATTTCGGAAAAAACCGAGAAATTTGCTAGCCGGGCATTTGTTGAATTTTTAAACTCTGAAGGGTGGAACAGATTGTACTCGGCGTCCTGAGTCTTGTACCGAAGAGATTTCGGCTCTATCTATCATAGTTGCCGAGATATTTCGAAAAAACCGAGAAATTTGCTAGCCGGGCATTTGTTGAATTTTTAAACTTTGAAGGGTGGAACAGATTGTACTCGGCGTCCTGAGTCTTGTACTCGAAGAGATTTCGGCTCTATCTATCATAGTTGCCGAGATATTTCGAAAAAACCGAGAAATTTGCTAGCCGGGCATTTGTTGAATTTTTAAACTTTGAAGGGTGGAACAGATTGTACTCGGCGTCCTGAGTCTTGTACCGAAGAGATTTCGGCTCTATCTATCATAGTTGCCGAGATATTTCGAAAAAACCGAGAAATTTGCTAGCCGGGCATTTGTTGAATTTTTAAACTCTGAAGGGTGGAACAGATTGTACTCGGCGTCCTGAGTCTTGTACCGAAGAGATTTCGGCTCTATCTATCATAGTTGCCGAGATATTTCGAAAAAACCGAGAAATTTGCTAGCCGGGCATTTGTTGAATTTTTAAACTTTGAAGGGTGGAACAGATTGTACTCGGCGTCCTGAGTCTTGTACCGAAGAGATTTCGGCTCTATCTATCATAGTTGCCGAGATATTTCGAAAAAACCGAGAAATTTGCTAGCCGGGCATTTGTTGAATTTTTAAACTTTGAAGGGTGGAACAGATTGTACTCGGCGTCCTGAGTCTTGTACCGAAGAGATTTCGGCTCTATCTATCATAGTTGCCGAGATATTTCGAAAAAACCGAGAAATTTGCTAGCCGGGCATTTGTTGAATTTTTAAACTTTGAAGGGTGGAACAGATTGTACTCGGCGTCCTGAGTCTTGTACCGAAGAGATTTCGGCTCTATCTATCATAGTTGCCGAGATATTTCGAAAAACCGAGAAATTTGCTAGCCGGGCATTTGTTGAATTTTTAAACTTTGAAGGGTGGAACAGATTGTACTCGGCGTCCTGAGTCTTGTACCGAAGAGATTTCGGCTCTATCTATCATAGTTGCCGAGATATTTCGAAAAAACCGAGAAATTTGCTAGCCGGGCATTTGTTGAATTTTTAAACTTTGAAGGGTGGAACAGATTGTACTCGGCGTCCTGAGTCTTGTACCGAAGAGATTTCGGCTCTATCTCTCATAGTTGCCGAGATATTTCGAAAAACCGAGAAATTTGCTAGCCGGGCATTTGTTGAATTTTTAAACTCTGAAGGGTGGAACAGATTGTACTCGGCGTCCTGAGTCTTGTACCGAAGAGATTTCGGCTCTATCTATCATAGTTGCCGAGATATTTCGAAAAAACCGAGAAATTTGCTAGCCGGGCATTTGTTGAATTTTTAAACTTTGAAGGGTGGAACAGATTGTACTCGGCGTCCTGAGTCTTGTACCGAAGAGATTTCGGCTCTATCTATCATAGTTGCCGAGATATTTCGAAAAACCGAGAAATTTGCTAGCCGGGCATTTGTTGAATTTTTAAACTCTGAAGGGTGGAACAGATTGTACTCGGCGTCCTGAGTCTTGTACCGAAGAGATTTCGGCTCTATCTATCATAGTTGCCGAGATATTTCGAAAAAACCGAGAAATTTGCTAGCCGGGCATTTGTTGAATTTTTAAACTTTGAAGGGTGGAACAGATTGTACTCGGCGTCCTGAGTCTTGTACCGAAGAGATTTCGGCTCTATCTATCATAGTTTTTGTTGAATTTTAAACTTTGAAGGGTGGAACAGATTGTACTCGGCGTCCTGAGTCTTGTACCGAAGAGATTTCGGCTCTATCTATCATAGTTGCCGAGATATTTCGAAAACCGAGAAATTTGCTAGCCGGGCATTTGTTGAATTTTTAAACTTTGAAGGGTGGAACAGATTGTACTCGGCGTCCTGAGTCTTGTACCGAAGAGATTTCGGCTCTATCTATCATAGTTGCCGAGATATTTCGAAAAAACCGAGAAATTTGCTAGCCGGGCATTTGTTGAATTTTTAAACTTTGAAGGGTGGAACAGATTGTACTCGGCGTCCTGAGTCTTGTACCGAAGAGATTTCGGCTCTATCTATCATAGTTGCCGAGATATTTCGAAAAAACCGAGAAATTTGCTAGCCGGGCATTTGTTGAATTTTTAAACTCTGAAGGGTGGAACAGATTGTACTCGGCGTCCTGAGTCTTGTACCGAAGAGATTTCGGCTCTATCTATCATAGTTGCCGAGATATTTCGAAAAAACCGAGAAATTTGCTAGCCGGGCATTTGTTGAATTTTTAAACTCTGAAGGGTGGAACAGATTGTACTCGGCGTCCTGAGTCTTGTACCGAAGAGATTTCGGCTCTATCTATCATAGTTGCCGAGATATTTCGAAAAAACCGAGAAATTTGCTAGCCGGGCATTTGTTGAATTTTTAAACTTTGAAGGGTGGAACAGATTGTACTCGGCGTCCTGAGTCTTGTACCGAAGAGATTTCGGCTCTATCTATCATAGTTGCCGAGATATTTCGAAAAACCGAGAAATTTGCTAGCCGGGCATTTGTTGAATTTTTAAACTTGAAGGGTGGAACAGATTGTACTCGGCGTCCTGAGTCTTGTACCGAAGAGATTTCGGCTCTATCTATCATAGTTGCCGAGATATTTCGAAAAAACCGAGAAATTTGCTAGCCGGGCATTTGTTGAATTTTTAAACTTTGAAGGGTGGAACAGATTGTACTCGGCGTCCTGAGTCTTGTACCGAAGAGATTTCGGCTCTATCTATCATAGTTGCCGAGATATTTCGAAAAAACCGAGAAATTTGCTAGCCGGGCATTTGTTGAATTTTTAAACTTTGAAGGGTGGAACAGATTGTACTCGGCGTCCTGAGTCTTGTACCGAAGAGATTTCGGCTCTATCTATCATAGTTGCCGAGATATTTCGAAAAAACCGAGAAATTTGCTAGCCGGGCATTTGTTGAATTTTTAAACTCTGAAGGGTGGAACAGATTGTACTCGGCGTCCTGAGTCTTGTACCGAAGAGATTTCGGCTCTATCTATCATAGTTGCCGAGATATTTCGAAAAAACCGAGAAATTTGCTAGCCGGGCATTTGTTGAATTTTTAAACTTTGAAGGGTGGAACAGATTGTACTCGGCGTCCTGAGTCTTGTACCGAAGAGATTTCGGCTCTATCTATCATAGTTGCCGAGATATTTCGAAAAAACCGAGAAATTTGCTAGCCGGGCATTTGTTGAATTTTTAAACTCTGAAGGGTGGAACAGATTGTACTCGGCGTCCTGAGTCTTGTACCGAAGAGATTTCGGCTCTATCTATCATAGTTGCCGAGATATTTCGAAAAAACCGAGAAATTTGCTAGCCGGGCATTTGTTGAATTTTTAAACTCTGAAGGGTGGAACAGATTGTACTCGGCGTCCTGAGTCTTGTACCGAAGAGATTTCGGCTCTATCTATCATAGTTGCCGAGATATTTCGAAAAAACCGAGAAATTTGCTAGCCGGGCATTTGTTGAATTTTTAAACTTTGAAGGGTGGAACAGATTGTACTCGGCGTCCTGAGTCTTGTACCGAAGAGATTTCGGCTCTATCTATCATAGTTGCCGAGATATTTCGAAAAAACCGAGAAATTTGCTAGCCGGGCATTTGTTGAATTTTTAAACTCTGAAGGGTGGAACAGATTGTACTCGGCGTCCTGAGTCTTGTACCGAAGAGATTTCGGCTCTATCTATCATAGTTGCCGAGATATTTCGAAAAACCGAGAAATTTGCTAGCCGGGCATTTGTTGAATTTTTAAACTTTGAAGGGTGGAACAGATTGTACTCGGCGTCCTGAGTCTTGTACCGAAGAGATTTCGGCTCTATCTATCATAGTTGCCGAGATATTTCGAAAAAACCGAGAAATTTGCTAGCCGGGCATTTGTTGAATTTTTAAACTTTGAAGGGTGGAACAGATTGTACTCGGCGTCCTGAGTCTTGTACCGAAGAGATTTCGGCTCTATCTATCATAGTTGCCGAGATATTTCGAAAAACCGAGAAATTTGCTAGCCGGGCATTTGTTGAATTTTTAAACTTTGAAGGGTGGAACAGATTGTACTCGGCGTCCTGAGTCTTGTACCGAAGAGATTTCGGCTCTATCTATCATAGTTGCCGAGATATTTCGAAAAAACCGAGAAATTTGCTAGCCGGGCATTTGTTGAATTTTTAAACTCTGAAGGGTGGAACAGATTGTACTCGGCGTCCTGAGTCTTGTACCGAAGAGATTTCGGCTCTATCTATCATAGTTGCCGAGATATTTCGAAAAAACCGAGAAATTTGCTAGCCGGGCATTTGTTGAATTTTTAAACTTTGAAGGGTGGAACAGATTGTACTCGGCGTCCTGAGTCTTGTACCGAAGAGATTTCGGCTCTATCTATCATAGTTGCCGAGATATTTCGAAAAAACCGAGAAATTTGCTAGCCGGGCATTTGTTGAATTTTTAAACTTTGAAGGGTGGAACAGATTGTACTCGGCGTCCTGAGTCTTGTACCGAAGAGATTTCGGCTCTATCTATCATAGTTGCCGAGATATTTCGAAAAAACCGAGAAATTTGCTAGCCGGGCATTTGTTGAATTTTTAAACTTTGAAGGGTGGAACAGATTGTACTCGGCGTCCTGAGTCTTGTACCGAAGAGATTTCGGCTCTATCTATCATAGTTGCCGAGATATTTCGAAAAAACCGAGAAATTTGCTAGCCGGGCATTTGTTGAATTTTTAAACTCTGAAGGGTGGAACAGATTGTACTCGGCGTCCTGAGTCTTGTACCGAAGAGATTTCGGCTCTATCTATCATAGTTGCCGAGATATTTCGAAAAACCGAGAAATTTGCTAGCCGGGCATTTGTTGAATTTTTAAACTTTGAAGGGTGGAACAGATTGTACTCGGCGTCCTGAGTCTTGTACCGAAGAGATTTCGGCTCTATCTATCATAGTTGCCGAGATATTTCGAAAAAACCGAGAAATTTGCTAGCCGGGCATTTGTTGAATTTTTAAACTCTGAAGGGTGGAACAGATTGTACTCGGCGTCCTGAGTCTTGTACCGAAGAGATTTCGGCTCTATCTATCATAGTTGCCGAGATATTTCGAAAAAACCGAGAAATTTGCTAGCCGGGCATTTGTTGAATTTTTAAACTCTGAAGGGTGGAACAGATTGTACTCGGCGTCCTGAGTCTTGTACCGAAGAGATTTCGGCTCTATCTATCATAGTTGCCGAGATATTTCGAAAAAACCGAGAAATTTGCTAGCCGGGCATTTGTTGAATTTTTAAACTTTGAAGGGTGGAACAGATTGTACTCGGCGTCCTGAGTCTTGTACCGAAGAGATTTCGGCTCTATCTATCATAGTTGCCGAGATATTTCGAAAAAACCGAGAAATTTGCTAGCCGGGCATTTGTTGAATTTTTAAACTTTGAAGGGTGGAACAGATTGTACTCGGCGTCCTGAGTCTTGTACCGAAGAGATTTCGGCTCTATCTATCATAGTTGCCGAGATATTTCGAAAAAACCGAGAAATTTGCTAGCCGGGCATTTGTTGAATTTTTAAACTTTGAAGGGTGGAACAGATTGTACTCGGCGTCCTGAGTCTTGTACCGAAGAGATTTCGGCTCTATCTATCATAGTTGCCGAGATATTTCGAAAAAACCGAGAAATTTGCTAGCCGGGCATTTGTTGAATTTTTAAACTCTGAAGGGTGGAACAGATTGTACTCGGCGTCCTGAGTCTTGTACCGAAGAGATTTCGGCTCTATCTATCATAGTTGCCGAGATATTTCGAAAAACCGAGAAATTTGCTAGCCGGGCATTTGTTGAATTTTTAAACTCTGAAGGGTGGAACAGATTGTACTCGGCGTCCTGAGTCTTGTACCGAAGAGATTTCGGCTCTATCTATCATAGTTGCCGAGATATTTCGAAAAAACCGAGAAATTTGCTAGCCGGGCATTTGTTGAATTTTTAAACTTTGAAGGGTGGAACAGATTGTACTCGGCGTCCTGAGTCTTGTACCGAAGAGATTTCGGCTCTATCTATCATAGTTGCCGAGATATTTCGAAAAAACCGAGAAATTTGCTAGCCGGGCATTTGTTGAATTTTTAAACTCTGAAGGGTGGAACAGATTGTACTCGGCGTCCTGAGTCTTGTACCGAAGATTTCGGCTCTATCTATCATAGTTGCCGAGATATTTCGAAAAAACCGAGAAATTTGCTAGCCGGGCATTTGTTGAATTTTTAAACTCTGAAGGGTGGAACAGATTGTACTCGGCGTCCTGAGTCTTGTACCGAAGAGATTTCGGCTCTATCTATCATAGTTGCCGAGATATTTCGAAAAAACCGAGAAATTTGCTAGCCGGGCATTTGTTGAATTTTTAAACTCTGAAGGGTGGAACAGATTGTACTCGGCGTCCTGAGTCTTGTACCGAAGAGATTTCGGCTCTATCTATCATAGTTGCCGAGATATTTCGAAAAAACCGAGAAATTTGCTAGCCGGGCATTTGTTGAATTTTTAAACTCTGAAGGGTGGAACAGATTGTACTCGGCGTCCTGAGTCTTGTACCGAAGAGATTTCGGCTCTATCTATCATAGTTGCCGAGATATTTCGAAAAAACCGAGAAATTTGCTAGCCGGGCATTTGTTGAATTTTTAAACTCTGAAGGGTGGAACAGATTGTACTCGGCGTCCTGAGTCTTGTACCGAAGAGATTTCGGCTCTATCTATCATAGTTGCCGAGATATTTCGAAAAAACCGAGAAATTTGCTAGCCGGGCATTTGTTGAATTTTTAAACTCTGAAGGGTGGAACAGATTGTACTCGGCGTCCTGAGTCTTGTACCGAAGAGATTTCGGCTCTATCTATCATAGTTGCCGAGATATTTCGAAAAACCGAGAAATTTGCTAGCCGGGCATTTGTTGAATTTTTAAACTCTGAAGGGTGGAACAGATTGTACTCGGCGTCCTGAGTCTTGTACCGAAGAGATTTCGGCTCTATCTATCATAGTTGCCGAGATATTTCGAAAAAACCGAGAGAAATTTGCTAGCCGGGCATTTGTTGAATTTTTAAACTCTGAAGGGTGGAACAGATTGTACTCGGCGTCCTGAGTCTTGTACCGAAGAGATTTCGGCTCTATCTATCATAGTTGCCGAGATATTTCGAAAAAACCGAGAAATTTGCTAGCCGGGCATTTGTTGAATTTTTAAACTTTGAAGGGTGGAACAGATTGTACTCGGCGTCCTGAGTCTTGTACCGAAGAGATTTCGGCTCTATCTATCATAGTTGCCGAGATATTTCGAAAAAACCGAGAAATTTGCTAGCCGGGCATTTGTTGAATTTTTAAACTCTGAAGGGTGGAACAGATTGTACTCGGCGTCCTGAGTCTTGTACCGAAGAGATTTCGGCTCTATCTATCATAGTTGCCGAGATATTTCGAAAAAACCGAGAAATTTGCTAGCCGGGCATTTGTTGAATTTTTAAACTCTGAAGGGTGGAACAGATTGTACTCGGCGTCCTGAGTCTTGTACCGAAGAGATTTCGGCTCTATCTATCATAGTTGCCGAGATATTTCGAAAAAACCGAGAAATTTGCTAGCCGGGCATTTGTTGAATTTTTAAACTCTGAAGGGTGGAACAGATTGTACTCGGCGTCCTGAGTCTTGTACCGAAGAGATTTCGGCTCTATCTATCATAGTTGCCGAGATATTTCGAAAAAACCGAGAAATTTGCTAGCCGGGCATTTGTTGAATTTTAAAACTTTGAAGGGTGGAACAGATTGTACTCGGCGTCCTGAGTCTTGTACCGAAGAGATTTCGGCTCTATCTATCATAGTTGCCGAGATATTTCGAAAAACCGAGAAATTTGCTAGCCGGGCATTTGTTGAATTTTTAAACTCTGAAGGGTGGAACAGATTGTACTCGGCGTCCTGAGTCTTGTACCGAAGAGATTTCGGCTCTATCTATCATAGTTGCCGAGATATTTCGAAAAAACCGAGAAATTTGCTAGCCGGGCATTTGTTGAATTTTTAAACTCTGAAGGGTGGAACAGATTGTACTCGGCGTCCTGAGTCTTGTACCGAAGAGATTTCGGCTCTATCTATCATAGTTGCCGAGATATTTCGAAAAAACCGAGAAATTTGCTAGCCGGGCATTTGTTGAATTTTTAAACTTTGAAGGGTGGAACAGATTGTACTCGGCGTCCTGAGTCTTGTACCGAAGAGATTTCGGCTCTATCTATCATAGTTGCCGAGATATTTCGAAAAAACCGAGAAATTTGCTAGCCGGGCATTTGTTGAATTTTTAAACTCTGAAGGGTGGAACAGATTGTACTCGGCGTCCTGAGTCTTGTACCGAAGAGATTTCGGCTCTATCTATCATAGTTGCCGAGATATTTCGAAAAAACCGAGAAATTTGCTAGCCGGGCATTTGTTGAATTTTTAAACTCTGAAGGGGAACAGATTGTACTCGGCGTCCTGAGTCTTGTACCGAAGAGATTTCGGCTCTATCTATCATAGTTGCCGAGATATTTCGAAAAAACCGAGAAATTTGCTAGCCGGGCATTTGTTGAATTTTTAAACTTGAAGGGTGGAACAGATTGTACTCGGCGTCCTGAGTCTTGTACCGAAGAGATTTCGGCTCTATCTATCATAGTTGCCGAGATATTTCGAAAAAACCGAGAAATTTGCTAGCCGGGCATTTGTTGAATTTTTAAACTCTGAAGGGTGGAACAGATTGTACTCGGCGTCCTGAGTCTTGTACCGAAGAGATTTCGGCTCTATCTATCATAGTTGCCGAGATATTTCGAAAAAACCGAGAAATTTGCTAGCCGGGCATTTGTTGAATTTTTAAACTCTGAAGGGTGGAACAGATTGTACTCGGCGTCCTGAGTCTTGTACCGAAGAGATTTCGGCTCTATCTATCATAGTTGCCGAGATATTTCGAAAAAACCGAGAAATTTGCTAGCCGGGCATTTGTTGAATTTTTAAACTCTGAAGGGTGGAACAGATTGTACTCGGCGTCCTGAGTCTTGTACCGAAGAGATTTCGGCTCTATCTATCATAGTTGCCGAGATATTTCGAAAAAACCGAGAAATTTGCTAGCCGGGCATTTGTTGAATTTTTAAACTCTGAAGGGTGGAACAGATTGTACTCGGCGTCCTGAGTCTTGTACCGAAGAGATTTCGGCTCTATCTATCATAGTTGCCGAGATATTTCGAAAAAACCGAGAAATTTGCTAGCCGGGCATTTGTTGAATTTTTAAACTCTGAAGGGTGGAACAGATTGTACTCGGCGTCCTGAGTCTTGTACCGAAGAGATTTCGGCTCTATCTATCATAGTTGCCGAGATATTTCGAAAAAACCGAGAAATTTGCTAGCCGGGCATTTGTTGAATTTTTAAACTCTGAAGGGTGGAACAGATTGTACTCGGCGTCCTGAGTCTTGTACCGAAGAGATTTCGGCTCTATCTATCATAGTTGCCGAGATATTTCGAAAAAACCGAGAAATTTGCTAGCCGGGCATTTGTTGAATTTTTAAACTCTGAAGGGTGGAACAGATTGTACTCGGCGTCCTGAGTCTTGTACCGAAGAGATTTCGGCTCTATCTATCATAGTTGCCGAGATATTTCGAAAAAACCGAGAAATTTGCTAGCCGGGCATTTGTTGAATTTTTAAACTCTGAAGGGTGGAACAGATTGTACTCGGCGTCCTGAGTCTTGTACCGAAGAGATTTCGGCTCTATCTATCATAGTTGCCGAGATATTTCGAAAAAACCGAGAAATTTGCTAGCCGGGCATTTGTTGAATTTTTAAACTCTGAAGGGTGGAACAGATTGTACTCGGCGTCCTGAGTCTTGTACCGAAGAGATTTCGGCTCTATCTATCATAGTTGCCGAGATATTTCGAAAAAACCGAGAAATTTGCTAGCCGGGCATTTGTTGAATTTTTAAACTTGAAGGGTGGAACAGATTGTACTCGGCGTCCTGAGTCTTGTACCGAAGAGATTTCGGCTCTATCTATCATAGTTGCCGAGATATTTCGAAAAAACCGAGAAATTTGCTAGCCGGGCATTTGTTGAATTTTTAAACTCTGAAGGGTGGAACAGATTGTACTCGGCGTCCTGAGTCTTGTACCGAAGAGATTTCGGCTCTATCTATCATAGTTGCCGAGATATTTCGAAAAAACCGAGAAATTTGCTAGCCGGGCATTTGTTGAATTTTTAAACTCTGAAGGGTGGAACAGATTGTACTCGGCGTCCTGAGTCTTGTACCGAAGAGATTTCGGCTCTATCTATCATAGTTGCCGAGATATTTCGAAAAAACCGAGAAATTTGCTAGCCGGGCATTTGTTGAATTTTTAAACTCTGAAGGGTGGAACAGATTGTACTCGGCGTCCTGAGTCTTGTACCGAAGAGATTTCGGCTCTATCTATCATAGTTGCCGAGATATTTCGAAAAAACCGAGAAATTTGCTAGCCGGGCATTTGTTGAATTTTTAAACTCTGAAGGGTGGAACAGATTGTACTCGGCGTCCTGAGTCTTGTACCGAAGAGATTTCGGCTCTATCTATCATAGTTGCCGAGATATTTCGAAAAAACCGAGAAATTTGCTAGCCGGGCATTTGTTGAATTTTTAAACTCTGAAGGGTGGAACAGATTGTACTCGGCGTCCTGAGTCTTGTACCGAAGAGATTTCGGCTCTATCTATCATAGTTGCCGAGATATTTCGAAAAAACCGAGAAATTTGCTAGCCGGGCATTTGTTGAATTTTTAAACTTTGAAGGGTGGAACAGATTGTACTCGGCGTCCTGAGTCTTGTACCGAAGAGATTTCGGCTCTATCTATCATAGTTGCCGAGATATTTCGAAAAAACCGAGAAATTTGCTAGCCGGGCATTTGTTGAATTTTTAAACTCTGAAGGGTGGAACAGATTGTACTCGGCGTCCTGAGTCTTGTACCGAAGAGATTTCGGCTCTATCTATCATAGTTGCCGAGATATTTCGAAAAAACCGAGAAATTTGCTAGCCGGGCATTTGTTGAATTTTTAAACTCTGAAGGGTGGAACAGATTGTACTCGGCGTCCTGAGTCTTGTACCGAAGAGATTTCGGCTCTATCTATCATAGTTGCCGAGATATTTCGATAAAAAACCGAGAAATTTGCTAGCCGGGCATTTGTTGAATTTTTAAACTCTGAAGGGTGGAACAGATTGTACTCGGCGTCCTGAGTCTTGTACCGAAGAGATTTCGGCTCTATCTATCATAGTTGCCGAGATATTTCGAAAAAACCGAGAAATTTGCTAGCCGGGCATTTGTTGAATTTTTAAACTTTGAAGGGTGGAACAGATTGTACTCGGCGTCCTGAGTCTTGTACCGAAGAGATTTCGGCTCTATCTATCATAGTTGCCGAGATATTTCGAAAAAACCGAGAAATTTGCTAGCCGGGCATTTGTTGAATTTTTAAACTCTGAAGGGTGGAACAGATTGTACTCGGCGTCCTGAGTCTTGTACCGAAGAGATTTCGGCTCTATCTATCATAGTTGCCGAGATATTTCGAAAAAACCGAGAAATTTGCTAGCCGGGCATTTGTTGAATTTTTAAACTCTGAAGGGTGGAACAGATTGTACTCGGCGTCCTGAGTCTTGTACCGAAGAGATTTCGGCTCTATCTATCATAGTTGCCGAGATATTTCGAAAAAACCGAGAAATTTGCTAGCCGGGCATTTGTTGAATTTTTAAACTCTGAAGGGTGGAACAGATTGTACTCGGCGTCCTGAGTCTTGTACCGAAGAGATTTCGGCTCTATCTATCATAGTTGCCGAGATATTTCGAAAAAACCGAGAAATTTGCTAGCCGGGCATTTGTTGAATTTTTAAACTCTGAAGGGTGGAACAGATTGTACTCGGCGTCCTGAGTCTTGTACCGAAGAGATTTCGGCTCTATCTATCATAGTTGCCGAGATATTTCGAAAAAACCGAGAAATTTGCTAGCCGGGCATTTGTTGAATTTTTAAACTCTGAAGGGTGGAACAGATTGTACTCGGCGTCCTGAGTCTTGTACCGAAGAGATTTCGGCTCTATCTATCATAGTTGCCGAGATATTTCGAAAAACCGAGAAATTTGCTAGCCGGGCATTTGTTGAATTTTTAAACTCTGAAGGGTGGAACAGATTGTACTCGGCGTCCTGAGTCTTGTACCGAAGAGATTTCGGCTCTATCTATCATAGTTGCCGAGATATTTCGAAAAAACCGAGAAATTTGCTAGCCGGGCATTTGTTGAATTTTTAAACTCTGAAGGGTGGAACAGATTGTACTCGGCGTCCTGAGTCTTGTACCGAAGAGATTTCGGCTCTATCTATCATAGTTGCCGAGATATTTCGAAAAAACCGAGAAATTTGCTAGCCGGGCATTTGTTGAATTTTTAAACTCTGAAGGGTGGAACAGATTGTACTCGGCGTCCTGAGTCTTGTACCGAAGAGATTTCGGCTCTATCTATCATAGTTGCCGAGATATTTCGAAAAAACCGAGAAATTTGCTAGCCGGGCATTTGTTGAATTTTTAAACTTTGAAGGGTGGAACAGATTGTACTCGGCGTCCTGAGTCTTGTACCGAAGAGATTTCGGCTCTATCTATCATAGTTGCCGAGATATTTCGAAAAAACCGAGAAATTTGCTAGCCGGGCATTTGTTGAATTTTTAAACTCTGAAGGGTGGAACAGATTGTACTCGGCGTCCTGAGTCTTGTACCGAAGAGATTTCGGCTCTATCTATCATAGTTGCCGAGATATTTCGAAAAAACCGAGAAATTTGCTAGCCGGGCATTTGTTGAATTTTTAAACTCTGAAGGGTGGAACAGATTGTACTCGGCGTCCTGAGTCTTGTACCGAAGAGATTTCGGCTCTATCTATCATAGTTGCCGAGATATTTCGAAAAAACCGAGAAATTTGCTAGCCGGGCATTTGTTGAATTTTTAAACTCTGAAGGGTGGAACAGATTGTACTCGGCGTCCTGAGTCTTGTACCGAAGAGATTTCGGCTCTATCTATCATAGTTGCCGAGATATTTCGAAAAAACCGAGAAATTTGCTAGCCGGGCATTTGTTGAATTTTTAAACTCTGAAGGGTGGAACAGATTGTACTCGGCGTCCTGAGTCTTGTACCGAAGAGATTTCGGCTCTATCTATCATAGTTGCCGAGATATTTCGAAAAAACCGAGAAATTTGCTAGCCGGGCATTTGTTGAATTTTTAAACTCTGAAGGGTGGAACAGATTGTACTCGGCGTCCTGAGTCTTGTACCGAAGAGATTTCGGCTCTATCTATCATAGTTGCCGAGATATTTCGAAAAAACCGAGAAATTTGCTAGCCGGGCATTTGTTGAATTTTTAAACTCTGAAGGGTGGAACAGATTGTACTCGGCGTCCTGAGTCTTGTACCGAAGAGATTTCGGCTCTATCTATCATAGTTGCCGAGATATTTCGAAAAAACCGAGAAATTTGCTAGCCGGGCATTTGTTGAATTTTTAAACTCTGAAGGGTGGAACAGATTGTACTCGGCGTCCTGAGTCTTGTACCGAAGAGATTTCGGCTCTATCTATCATAGTTGCCGAGATATTTCGAAAAAACCGAGAAATTTGCTAGCCGGGCATTTGTTGAATTTTTAAACTCTGAAGGGTGGAACAGATTGTACTCGGCGTCCTGAGTCTTGTACCGAAGAGACTATCGAAGAGATTTCGAAAAAACCGAGAAATTTGCTAGCCGGGCATTTGTTGAATTTTTAAACTCTGAAGGGTGGAATAGATTGTACTCGGCGTCCTGAGTCGAAGATATTTCGCTCTATCTATCATAAACCGAGAAATTTGCTAGCCGGGCATTTGTTGAATTTTTAAACTCTGAAGGGTGGAACAGATTGTACTCGGCGTCCTGAGTCTTGTACCGAAGAGATTTCGGCTCTATCTATCATAGTTGCCGAGATATTTCGAAAAAACCGAGAAATTTGCTAGCCGGGCATTTGTTGAATTTTTAAACTTTGAAGGGTGGAACAGATTGTACTCGGCGTCCTGAGTCTTGTACCGAAGAGATTTCGGCTCTATCTATCATAGTTGCCGAGATATTTCGAAAAAACCGAGAAATTTGCTAGCCGGGCATTTGTTGAATTTTTAAACTCTGAAGGGTGGAACAGATTGTACTCGGCGTCCTGAGTCTTGTACCGAAGAGATTTCGGCTCTATCTATCATAGTTGCCGAGATATTTCGAAAAAACCGAGAAATTTGCTAGCCGGGCATTTGTTGAATTTTTAAACTCTGAAGGGTGGAACAGATTGTACTCGGCGTCCTGAGTCTTGTACCGAAGAGATTTCGGCTCTATCTATCATAGTTGCCGAGATATTTCGAAAAAACCGAGAAATTTGCTAGCCGGGCATTTGTTGAATTTTTAAACTCTGAAGGGTGGAACAGATTGTACTCGGCGTCCTGAGTCTAGTACCGAAGAGATTTCGGCTCTATCTATCATAGTTGCCGAGATATTTCGAAAAAACCGAGAAATTTGCTAGCCGGGCATTTGTTGAATTTTTAAACTCTGAAGGGTGGAACAGATTGTACTCGGCGTCCTGAGTCTTGTACCGAAGAGATTTCGGCTCTATCTATCATAGTTGCCGAGATATTTCGAAAAACCGAGAAATTTGCTAGCCGGGCATTTGTTGAATTTTTAAACTCTGAAGGGTGGAACAGATTGTACTCGGCGTCCTGAGTCTTGTACCGAAGAGATTTCGGCTCTATCTATCATAGTTGCCGAGATATTTCGAAAAAACCGAGAAATTTGCTAGCCGGGCATTTGTTGAATTTTTAAACTCTGAAGGGTGGAACAGATTGTACTCGGCGTCCTGAGTCTTGTACCGAAGAGATTTCGGCTCTATCTATCATAGTTGCCGAGATATTTCGAAAAAACCGAGAAATTTGCTAGCCGGGCATTTGTTGAATTTTTAAACTCTGAAGGGTGGAACAGATTGTACTCGGCGTCCTGAGTCTTGTACCGAAGAGATTTCGGCTCTATCTATCATAGTTGCCGAGATATTTCGAAAAACCGAGAAATTTGCTAGCCGGGCATTTGTTGAATTTTTAAACTCTGAAGGGTGGAACAGATTGTACTCGGCGTCCTGAGTCTTGTACCGAAGAGATTTCGGCTCTATCTATCATAGTTGCCGAGATATTTCGAAAAAACCGAGAAATTTGCTAGCCGGGCATTTGTTGAATTTTTAAACTCTGAAGGGTGGAACAGATTGTACTCGGCGTCCTGAGTCTTGTACCGAAGAGATTTCGGCTCTATCTATCATAGTTGCCGAGATATTTCGAAAAACCGAGAAATTTGCTAGCCGGGCATTTGTTGAATTTTTAAACTCTGAAGGGTGGAACAGATTGTACTCGGCGTCCTGAGTCTTGTACCGAAGAGATTTCGGCTCTATCTATCATAGTTGCCGAGATATTTCGAAAAAACCGAGAAATTTGCTAGCCGGGCATTTGTTGAATTTTTAAACTCTGAAGGGTGGAACAGATTGTACTCGGCGTCCTGAGTCTTGTACCGAAGAGATTTCGGCTCTATCTATCATAGTTGCCGAGATATTTCGAAAAACCGAGAAATTTGCTAGCCGGGCATTTGTTGAATTTTTAAACTCTGAAGGGTGGAACAGATTGTACTCGGCGTCCTGAGTCTTGTACCGAAGAGATTTCGGCTCTATCTATCATAGTTGCCGAGATATTTCGAAAAAACCGAGAAATTTGCTAGCCGGGCATTTGTTGAATTTTTAAACTCTGAAGGGTGGAACAGATTGTACTCGGCGTCCTGAGTCTTGTACCGAAGAGATTTCGGCTCTATCTATCATAGTTGCCGAGATATTTCGAAAAAACCGAGAAATTTGCTAGCCGGGCATTTGT
Organism: Holotrichia oblita; assembly: GCA_023690525.1. Lineage (NCBI taxonomy): Eukaryota > Metazoa > Arthropoda > Insecta > Coleoptera > Scarabaeidae > Holotrichia > Holotrichia oblita. The sequence goes on along the minus strand of JALQSN010000110.1, from coordinate 118,207 downwards.
TGAATTTTTAAACTCTGAAGGGTGGAACAGATTGTACTCGGCGTCCTGAGTCTTGTACCGAAGAGATTTCGGCTCTATCTATCATAGTTGCCGAGATATTTCGAAAAAACCGAGAAATTTGCTAGCCGGGCATTTGTTGAATTTTTAAACTCTGAAGGGTGGAACAGATTGTACTCGGCGTCCTGAGTCTTGTACCGAAGAGATTTCGGCTCTATCTATCATAGTTGCCGAGATATTTCGAAAAAACCGAGAAATTTGCTAGCCGGGCATTTGTTGAATTTTTAAACTCTGAAGGGTGGAACAGATTGTACTCGGCGTCCTGAGTCTTGTACCGAAGAGATTTCGGCTCTATCTATCATAGTTGCCGAGATATTTCGAAAAAACCGAGAAATTTGCTAGCCGGGCATTTGTTGAATTTTTAAACTCTGAAGGGTGGAACAGATTGTACTCGGCGTCCTGAGTCTTGTACCGAAGAGATTTCGGCTCTATCTATCATAGTTGCCGAGATATTTCGAAAAACCGAGAAATTTGCTAGCCGGGCATTTGTTGAATTTTTAAACTCTGAAGGGTGGAACAGATTGTACTCGGCGTCCTGAGTCTTGTACCGAAGAGATTTCGGCTCTATCTATCATAGTTGCCGAGATATTTCGAAAAACCGAGAAATTTGCTAGCCGGGCATTTGTTGAATTTTTAAACTCTGAAGGGTGGAACAGATTGTACTCGGCGTCCTGAGTCTTGTACCGAAGAGATTTCGGCTCTATCTATCATAGTTGCCGAGATATTTCGAAAAAACCGAGAAATTTGCTAGCCGGGCATTTGTTGAATTTTTAAACTCTGAAGGGTGGAACAGATTGTACTCGGCGTCCTGAGTCTTGTACCGAAGAGATTTCGGCTCTATCTATCATAGTTGCCGAGATATTTCGAAAAAACCGAGAAATTTGCTAGCCGGGCATTTGTTGAATTTTTAAACTCTGAAGGGTGGAACAGATTGTACTCGGCGTCCTGAGTCTTGTACCGAAGAGATTTCGGCTCTATCTATCATAGTTGCCGAGATATTTCGAAAAACCGAGAAATTTGCTAGCCGGGCATTTGTTGAATTTTTAAACTCTGAAGGGTGGAACAGATTGTACTCGGCGTCCTGAGTCTTGTACCGAAGAGATTTCGGCTCTATCTATCATAGTTGCCGAGATATTTCGAAAAAACCGAGAAATTTGCTAGCCGGGCATTTGTTGAATTTTTAAACTCTGAAGGGTGGAACAGATTGTACTCGGCGTCCTGAGTCTTGTACCGAAGAGATTTCGGCTCTATCTATCATAGTTGCCGAGATATTTCGAAAAAACCGAGAAATTTGCTAGCCGGGCATTTGTTGAATTTTTAAACTCTGAAGGGTGGAACAGATTGTACTCGGCGTCCTGAGTCTTGTACCGAAGAGATTTCGGCTCTATCTATCATAGTTGCCGAGATATTTCGAAAAAACCGAGAAATTTGCTAGCCGGGCATTTGTTGAATTTTTAAACTCTGAAGGGTGGAACAGATTGTACTCGGCGTCCTGAGTCTTGTACCGAAGAGATTTCGGCTCTATCTATCATAGTTGCCGAGATATTTCGAAAAAACCGAGAAATTTGCTAGCCGGGCATTTGTTGAATTTTTAAACTCTGAAGGGTGTTTTCTCGAAATATCTCGGCAACTATTTCGGTACAAGAGATACGCCGAGTACAATCTGTTCCAACTTCGAGAAACAGATTGTACTCGGCGTCCTGAGTCTTGTACCGAAGAGATTTCGGCTCTATCTATCATAGTTGCCGAGATATTTCGAAAAACCGAGAAATTTGCTAGCCGGGCATTTGTTGAATTTTTAAACTCTGAAGGGTGGAACAGATTGTACTCGGCGTCCTGAGTCTTGTACCGAAGAGATTTCGGCTCTATCTATCATAGTTGCCGAGATATTTCGAAAAAACCGAGAAATTTGCTAGCCGGGCATTTGTTGAATTTTTAAACTCTGAAGGGTGGAACAGATTGTACTCGGCGTCCTGAGTCTTGTACCGAAGAGATTTCGGCTCTATCTATCATAGTTGCCGAGATATTTCGAAAAAACCGAGAAATTTGCTAGCCGGGCATTTGTTGAATTTTTAAACTCTGAAGGGTGGAACAGATTGTACTCGGCGTCCTGAGTCTTGTACCGAAGAGATTTCGGCTCTATCTATCATAGTTGCCGAGATATTTCGAAAACCGAGAAATTTGCTAGCCGGGCATTTGTTGAATTTTTAAACTTTGAAGGGTGGAACAGATTGTACTCGGCGTCCTGAGTTTTACCGAAGAGATTTCGGCTCATCTATCATAGTTGCCGAGATATTTCGAAAAAAGAGAAATTTGCTAGCCGGGCAATTTGTTGAATTTTTAAAGTTTGAAGGGTGGAACAGATTGTAGCGGCGTTGAGTCTTGTACCGAAGAGATTTCGGCAACTATGATAGATAGAGCCGAAATATTTCGGTACAAAACTCAGGACGCCGAGTACAATTTGTTGAATTTTCAAAGTTTGAAGGGTGGAACAATTGCCCGGCTAGCAAATCCTGAGTTTTTTCGAAATATCTCGGCAACTATGATAGATAGAGCCGAGATATTTCGGTACAAAAACCGAGAAATCTTTCCACCCTTCAGAGTTTGTTGAAAATTCAACAAATGCCCGGCTAGCAAATTTCTCGGTTTTTTCGAAATATCTCGGCAACAAGATATGAGTCTCGAAGACGTACAAGACCGAGTACAATCTGTTCCACCCTTCAGAGTTTAAAAATTCAACAAATGCCCGGCTAGCAAATTTCTCGGTTTTTTCGAAATATCTCGGCAACTATGATAGATAGAGAAATCTCTTCGGTACAAGACTCAGGACGCCGAGTACAATCTGTTCCACCCTTCAGAGTTTAAAAATTCAACAAATGCCCGGCTAGCAAATTTCTCGGTTTTTTCGAAATATCTCGGCAACTATGATAGATAGAGCCGAAATCTCTTCGGTACAAGACTCAGGACGCCGAGTACAATCTGTTCCACCCTTCAGAGTTTAAAAATTCAACAAATGCCCGGCTAGCAAATTTCTCGGTTTTTTCGAAATATCTCGGCAACTATGATAGATAGAGCCGAAATCTCTTCGGTACAAGACTCAGGACGCCGAGTACAATCTGTTCCACCCTTCAGAGTTTAAAAATTCAACAAATGCCCGGCTAGCAAATTTCTCGGTTTTTTCGAAATATCTCGGCAACTATGATAGATAGAGCCGAAATCTCTTCGGTACAAGACTCACTAGAGACGCCGAGTACAATCTGTTCCACCCTTCAGAGTTTAAAAATTCAACAAATGCCCGGCTAGCAAATTTCTCGGTTTTTTCGAAATATCTCGGCAACTATGATAGATAGAGCCGAAATCTCTTCGGTACAAGACTCAGGACGCCGAGTACAATCTGTTCCACCCTTCAGAGTTTAAAAATTCAACAAATGCCCGGCTAGCAAATTTCTCGGTTTTTTCGAAATATCTCGGCAACTATGATAGATAGAGCCGAAATCTCTTCGGTACAAGACTCAGGACGCCGAGTACAATCTGTTCCACCCTTCAGAGTTTAAAAATTCAACAAATGCCCGGCTAGCAAATTTCTCGGTTTTTTCGAAATATCTCGGCAACTATGATAGATAGAGCCGAAATCTCTTCGGTACAAGACTCAGGACGCCGAGTACAATCTGTTCCACCCTTCAGAGTTTAAAAATTCAACAAATGCCCGGCTAGCAAATTTCTCGGTTTTTTCGAAATATCTCGGCAACTATGATAGATAGAGCCGAAATCTCTTCGGTACAAGACTCAGGACGCCGAGTACAATCTGTTCCACCCTTCAGAGTTTAAAAATTCAACAAATGCCCGGCTAGCAAATTTCTCGGTTTTTTCGAAATATCTCGGCAACTATGATAGATAGAGCCGAAATCTCTTCGGTACAAGACTCAGGACGCCGAGTACAATCTGTTCCACCCTTCAGAGTTTAAAAATTCAACAAATGCCCGGCTAGCAAATTTCTCGGTTTTTTCGAAATATCTCGGCAACTATGATAGATAGAGCCGAAATCTCTTCGGTACAAGACTCAGGACGCCGAGTACAATCTGTTCCACCTTCAGAGTTTAAAAATTCAACAAATGCCCGGCTAGCAAATTTCTCGGTTTTTTCGAAATATCTCGGCAACTATGATAGATAGAGCCGAAATCTCTTCGGTACAAGACTCAGGACGCCGAGTACAATCTGTTCCACCCTTCAGAGTTTAAAAATTCAACAAATGCCCGGCTAGCAAATTTCTCGGTTTTTTCGAAATATCTCGGCAACTATGATAGATAGAGCCGAAATCTCTTCGGTACAAGACTCAGGACGCCGAGTACAATCTGTTCCACCCTTCAGAGTTTAAAAATTCAACAAATGCCCGGCTAGCAAATTTCTCGGTTTTTTCGAAATATCTCGGCAACTATGATAGATAGAGCCGAAATCTCTTCGGTACAAGACTCAGGACGCCGAGTACAATCTGTTCCACCCTTCAGAGTTTAAAAATTCAACAAATGCCCGGCTAGCAAATTTCTCGGTTTTTTCGAAATATCTCGGCAACTATGATAGATAGAGCCGAAATCTCTTCGGTACAAGACTCAGGACGCCGAGTACAATCTGTTCCACCCTTCAGAGTTTAAAAATTCAACAAATGCCCGGCTAGCAAATTTCTCGGTTTTTTCGAAATATCTCGGCAACTATGATAGATAGAGCCGAAATCTCTTCGGTACAAGACTCAGGACGCCGAGTACAATCTGTTCCACCCTTCAGAGTTTAAAAATTCAACAAATGCCCGGCTAGCAAATTTCTCGGTTTTTTCGAAATATCTCGGCAACTATGATAGATAGAGCCGAAATCTCTTCGGTACAAGACTCAGGACGCCGAGTACAATCTGTTCCACCCTTCAGAGTTTAAAAATTCAACAAATGCCCGGCTAGCAAATTTCTCGGTTTTTTCGAAATATCTCGGCAACTATGATAGATAGAGCCGAAATCTCTTCGGTACAAGACTCAGGACGCCGAGTACAATCTGTTCCACCCTTCAGAGTTTAAAAATTCAACAAATGCCCGGCTAGCAAATTTCTCGGTTTTTTCGAAATATCTCGGCAACTATGATAGATAGAGCCGAAATCTCTTCGGTACAAGACTCAGGACGCCGAGTACAATCTGTTCCACCCTTCAGAGTTTAAAAATTCAACAAATGCCCGGCTAGCAAATTTCTCGGTTTTTTCGAAATATCTCGGCAACTATGATAGATAGAGCCGAAATCTCTTCGGTACAAGACTCAGGACGCCGAGTACAATCTGTTCCACCCTTCAGAGTTTAAAAATTCAACAAATGCCCGGCTAGCAAATTTCTCGGTTTTTTCGAAATATCTCGGCAACTATGATAGATAGAGCCGAAATCTCTTCGGTACAAGACTCAGGACGCCGAGTACAATCTGTTCCACCCTTCAGAGTTTAAAAATTCAACAAATGCCCGGCTAGCAAATTTCTCGGTTTTTTCGAAATATCTCGGCAACTATGATAGATAGAGCCGAAATCTCTTCGGTACAAGACTCAGGACGCCGAGTACAATCTGTTCCACCCTTCAGAGTTTAAAAATTCAACAAATGCCCGGCTAGCAAATTTCTCGGTTTTTTCGAAATATCTCGGCAACTATGATAGATAGAGCCGAAATCTCTTCGGTACAAGACTCAGGACGCCGAGTACAATCTGTTCCACCCTTCAGAGTTTAAAAATTCAACAAATGCCCGGCTAGCAAATTTCTCGGTTTTTTCGAAATATCTCGGCAACTATGATAGATAGAGCCGAAATCTCTTCGGTACAAGACTCAGGACGCCGAGTACAATCTGTTCCACCCTTCAGAGTTTAAAAATTCAACAAATGCCCGGCTAGCAAATTTCTCGGTTTTTTCGAAATATCTCGGCAACTATGATAGATAGAGCCGAAATCTCTTCGGTACAAGACTCAGGACGCCGAGTACAATCTGTTCCACCCTTCAGAGTTTAAAAATTCAACAAATGCCCGGCTAGCAAATTTCTCGGTTTTTTCGAAATATCTCGGCAACTATGATAGATAGAGCCGAAATCTCTTCGGTACAAGACTCAGGACGCCGAGTACAATCTGTTCCACCCTTCAGAGTTTAAAATTCAACAAATGCCCGGCTAGCAAATTTCTCGGTTTTTTCGAAATATCTCGGCAACTATGATAGATAGAGCCGAAATCTCTTCGGTACAAGACTCAGGACGCCGAGTACAATCTGTTCCACCCTTCAGAGTTTAAAAATTCAACAAATGCCCGGCTAGCAAATTTCTCGGTTTTTTCGAAATATCTCGGCAACTATGATAGATAGAGCCGAAATCTCTTCGGTACAAGACTCAGGACGCCGAGTACAATCTGTTCCACCTTCAGAGTTTAAAAATTCAACAAATGCCCGGCTAGCAAATTTCTCGGTTTTTTCGAAATATCTCGGCAACTATGATAGATAGAGCCGAAATCTCTTCGGTACAAGACTCAGGACGCCGAGTACAATCTGTTCCACCCTTCAGAGTTTAAAAATTCAACAAATGCCCGGCTAGCAAATTTCTCGGTTTTTTCGAAATATCTCGGCAACTATGATAGATAGAGCCGAAATCTCTTCGGTACAAGACTCAGGACGCCGAGTACAATCTGTTCCACCCTTCAGAGTTTAAAAATTCAACAAATGCCCGGCTAGCAAATTTCTCGGTTTTTTCGAAATATCTCGGCAACTATGATAGATAGAGCCGAAATCTCTTCGGTACAAGACTCAGGACGCCGAGTACAATCTGTTCCACCCTTCAGAGTTTAAAAATTCAACAAATGCCCGGCTAGCAAATTTCTCGGTTTTTTCGAAATATCTCGGCAACTATGATAGATAGAGCCGAAATCTCTTCGGTACAAGACTCAGGACGCCGAGTACAATCTGTTCCACCCTTCAGAGTTTAAAAATTCAACAAATGCCCGGCTAGCAAATTTCTCGGTTTTTTCGAAATATCTCGGCAACTATGATAGATAGAGCCGAAATCTCTTCGGTACAAGACTCAGGACGCCGAGTACAATCTGTTCCACCTTCAGAGTTTAAAAATTCAACAAATGCCCGGCTAGCAAATTTCTCGGTTTTTTCGAAATATCTCGGCAACTATGATAGATAGAGCCGAAATCTCTTCGGTACAAGACTCAGGACGCCGAGTACAATCTGTTCCACCCTTCAGAGTTTAAAAATTCAACAAATGCCCGGCTAGCAAATTTCTCGGTTTTTTCGAAATATCTCGGCAACTATGATAGATAGAGCCGAAATCTCTTCGGTACAAGACTCAGGACGCCGAGTACAATCTGTTCCACCCTTCAGAGTTTAAAAATTCAACAAATGCCCGGCTAGCAAATTTCTCGGTTTTTTCGAAATATCTCGGCAACTATGATAGATAGAGCCGAAATCTCTTCGGTACAAGACTCAGGACGCCGAGTACAATCTGTTCCACCCTTCAGAGTTTAAAAATTCAACAAATGCCCGGCTAGCAAATTTCTCGGTTTTTTCGAAATATCTCGGCAACTATGATAGATAGAGCCGAAATCTCTTCGGTACAAGACTCAGGACGCCGAGTACAATCTGTTCCACCTTCAGAGTTTCTCTTCGGTACAAGACTCAGGACGCCGAGTACAATCTGTTCCACCCTTCAGAGTTTAAAATTCAACAAATGCCCGGCTAGCAAATTCCTCGGTTTTTTCGAAATATCTCGGCAACTATGATAGATAGAGCCGAAATCTCTTCGGTACAAGACTCAGGACGCCGAGTACAATCTGTTCCACCCTTCAGAGTTTAAAAATTCAACAAATGCCCGGCTAGCAAATTTCTCGGTTTTTTTCGAAATATCTCGGCAACTATGATAGATAGAGCCGAAATCTCTTCGGTACAAGACTCAGGACGCCGAGTACAATCTGTTCCACCTTCAGAGTTTAAAAATTCAACAAATGCCCGGCTAGCAAATTTCTCGGTTTTTTCGAAATATCTCGGCAACTATGATAGATAGAGCCGAAATCTCTTCGGTACAAGACTCAGGACGCCGAGTACAATCTGTTCCACCCTTCAGAGTTTAAAAATTCAACAAATGCCCGGCTAGCAAATTTCGGTTTTTTCGAAATATCTCGGCAACTATGAGAGATAGAGCGAAATCTCTTCGGTACAAGACTCAGGACGCCGAGTACAATCTATTCCACCTTCAGAGTTTAAAAATTCAACAAATGCCCGGCTAGCAAATTTCTCGGTTTTTTCGAAATATCTCGGCAACTATGATAGATAGAGCCGAAATCTCTTCAGTACAAGACTCAGGACGCCGAGTACAATCTGTTCCACCCTTCAAAGTTTAAAATTCAACAAATGCCCGGCTAGCAAATTTTCTCGGTTTTTTCGGAAATATCTCGGCAACTATGATAGATAGAGCCGAAATCTCTTCGGTACAAGACTCAGGACGCCGAGTACAATCTGTTCCACCCTTCAGAGTTTAAAAATTCAACAAATGCCCGGCTAGCAAATTTCTCGGTTTTTTCGAAATATCTCGGCAACTATGATAGATAGAGCCGAAATCTCTTCGGTACAAGACCAGGACGCCGAGTACAATCTGTTCCAACCTTCAGAGTTTAAAAATTCAACAAATGCCCGGCTAGCAAATTTCTCGGTTTTTTCGAAATATCTCGGCAACTATGATAGATAGAGCCGAAATCTCTTCGGTACAAGACTCAGGACGCCGAGTACAATCTGTTCCACCCTTCAGAGTTTAAAAATTCAACAAATGCCCGGCTAGCAAATTTCTCGGTTTTTTCGAAATATCTCGGCAACTATGATAGATAGAGCCGAAATCTCTTCGGTACAAGACTCAGACGCCGAGTACAATCTGTTCCACCCTTCAGAGTTTAAAAATTCAACAAATGCCCGGCTAGCAAATTTCTCGGTTTTTTCGAAATATCTCGGCAACTATGAGAGATAGAGCCGAAATCTCTTCGGTACAAGACTCAGGACGCCGAGTACAATCTGTTCCACCCTTCAGAGTTTAAAAATTCAACAAATGCCCGGCTAGCAAATTTGTCGGTTTTTTCGAAATATCTCGGCAACTATGATAGATAGAGCCGAAATCTCTTCGGTACAAGACTCAGGACGCCGAGTACAATCTGTTCCACCCTTCAAAGTTTAAAAATTCAACAAATGCCCGGCTAGCAAATTTTCGGTTTTTTTCGAAATATCTCGGCAACTATGATAGATAGAGCCGAAATCTTCGGTACAAGACTCAGGACGCCGAGTACAATCTGTTCCACCCTTCAGAGTTTAAAAATTCAACAAATGCCCGGCTAGCAAATTTTCGGTTTTTTCGAAATATCTCGGCAACTATGAGAGATAGAGCCGAAATCTCTTCGGTACAAGACCAGGACGCCGAGTACAATCTGTTCCACCTTCAGAGTTTAAAAATTCAACAAATGCCCGGCTAGCAAATTTCTCGGTTTTTTCGAAATATCTCGGCAACTATGATAGATAGAGCCGAAATCTCTGCGGTACAAGACGCAGGACGCCGAGTACAATCTGTTCCACCTTCAAAGTTTAAAAATTCAACAAATGCCCGGCTAGCAAATTTGTCGGTTTTTTCGAAATATCTCGGCAACTATGAGAGATAGAGCCGAAATCTCTTCGGTACAAGACTCAGGACGCCGAGTACAATCTGTTCCAACCTTCAGAGTTTAAAAATTCAACAAATGCCCGGCTAGCAAATTTCTCGGTTTTTTCGAAATATCTCGGCAACTATGATAGATAGAGCCGAAATCTCTTCGGTACAAGACTCAGGACGCCGAGTACAATCTGTTCCACCCTTCAGAGTTTAAAATTCAACAAATGCGGCTAGCAAATTTGTCGGTTTTTTCGAAATATCTCGGCAACTATGATAGATAGAGCCGAAATCTCTTCGGTATAAGACTCAGGACGCCGAGTACAATCTGTTCCACCCTTCAGAGTTTAAAAATTCAACAAATGCCCGGCTAGCAAATTTCTCGGTTTTTTTCGAAATATCTCGGCAACTATGAGAGATAGAGCCGAAATCTCTTCGGTACAAGACTCAGGACGCCGAGTACAATCTGTTCCACCTTCAGAGTTTAAAAATTCAACAAATGCCCGGCTAGCAAATTTGTCGGTTTTTTCGGAAATATCTCGGCAACTATGATAGATAGAGCCGAAATCTCTTCGGTACAAGACTCAGGACGCCGAGTACAATCTGTTCCACCTTCAGAGTTTAAAAATTCAACAAATGCCCGGCTAGCAAATTTTCGGTTTTTGCGAAATATCTCGGCAACTATGATAGATAGAGCCGAAATCTTCGGTACAAGACTCAGGACGCCGGAGTACAATCTGTTCCACCTTCAGAGTTTAAAAATTCAACAAATGCCCGGCTAGCAAATTTCTCGGTTTTTTCGAAATATCTCGGCAACTATGATAGATAGAGCCGAAATCTCTTCGGTACAAGACTCAGGACGCCGAGTACAATCTGTTCCACCCTTCAGAGTTTAAAAATTCAACAAATGCCCGGCTAGCAAATTTCTCGGTTTTTTCGAAATATCTCGGCAACTATGATAGATAGAGCCGAAATCTCTTCGGTACAAGACTCAGGACGCCGAGTACAATCTGTTCCACCTTCAGAGTTTAAAAATTCAACAAATGCCCGGCTAGCAAATTTCTCGGTTTTTTCGAAATATCTCGGCAACTATGATAGATAGAGCCGAAATCTTCGGTACAAGACTCAGGACGCCGGGAGTACAATCTGTTCCACCCTTCAGAGTTTAAAAATTCAACAAAATGCCCGGCTAGCAAATTTCTCGGTTTTTTCGAAATATCTCGGCAACTATGAGAGATAGAGCCGAAATCTCTTCGGTACAAGACTCAGGACGCCGAGTACAATCTGTTCCACCCTTCAGAGTTTAAAAATTCAACAAATGCCCGGCTAGCAAATTTCTCGGTTTTTTCGAAATATCTCGGCAACTATGATAGATAGAGCGAAATCTCTTCGGTACAAGACTCAGGACGCCGAGTACAATCTGTTCCACCCTTCAGAGTTTAAAATTCAACAAATGCCCGGCTAGCAAATTTCTCGGTTTTTTCGAAATATCTCGGCAACTATGAGAGATAGAGCCGAAATCTCTGCGGTACAAGACTCAGGACGCCGAGTACAATCTGTTCCACCCTTCAGAGTTTAAAAATTCAACAAATGCCCGGCTAGCAAATTTCTCGGTTTTTTCGAAATATCTCGGCAACTATGATAGATAGAGCCGAAATCTCTTTCGGTACAAGACTCAGGACGCCGGAGTACAATCTGTTCTACCCTTCAGAGTTTAAAAATTCAACAAATGCCCGGCTAGCAAATTTCTCGGTTTTTTTCTGAAATATCTCGGCAACTATGATAGATAGAGCCGAAATCTCTTCGGTACAAGACGCAGGACGCCGAGTACAATCTGTGCCACCCTTCAGAGTTTAAAAATTCAACAAATGCCCGGCTTGTAAATTTCTCGGTTTTTTCGAAATATCTCGCAACTATGAGAGATAGAGCCGAAATCTCTTCGGTACAAGACTCAGGACGCCGAGTACAATCTGTTCCACCCTTCAGAGTTTAAAAATTCAACAAATGCCCGGCTAGCAAATTTTCGGTTTTTTCGAAATATCTCGGCAACTATGAGATAGAGCCGAAATCTCTTCGGTACAAGACTCAGGACGCCGAGTACAATCTGTTCCACCCTTCAGAGTTTAAAAAATTCAACAAATGCCCGGGCTAGCAAATTTCTCGGTTTTTTCGAAATATCTCGGCAACTATGATAGATAGAGCCGAAATCTCTTCGGTACAAGACTCAGGACGCCGAGTACAATCTGTTCCACCCTTCAGAGTTTAAAAATTCAACAAATGCCCGGCTAGCAAATTTCTCGGTTTTTTCGAAATATCTCGGCAACTATGATAGATAGAGCCGAAATCTCTTCGGTACAAGACTCAGGACGCCGAGTACAATCTGTTCCACCCTTCAGAGTTTAAAAATTCAACAAATGCCCGGCTAGCAAATTTCTCGGTTTTTTCGAAATATCTCGGCAACTATGATAGATAGAGCCGAAATCTCTTCGGTACAAGACTCAGGACGCCGAGTACAATCTGTTCCACCCTTCAGAGTTTAAAAATTCAACAAATGCCCGGCTAGCAAATTTCTCGGTTTTTTCGAAATATCTCGGCAACTATGATAGATAGAGCCGAAATCTCTTCGGTACAAGACTCAGGACGCCGAGTACAATCTGTTCCACCCTTCAGAGTTTAAAAATTCAACAAATGCCCGGCTAGCAAATTTCTCGGTTTTTTCGAAATATCTCGGCAACTATGATAGATAGAGCCGAAATCTCTTCGGTACAAGACTCAGGACGCCGAGTACAATCTGTTCCACCCTTCAGAGTTTAAAAATTCAACAAATGCCCGGCTAGCAAATTTCTCGGTTTTTTCGAAATATCTCGGCAACTATGATAGATAGAGCCGAAATCTCTTCGGTACAAGACTCAGGACGCCGAGTACAATCTGTTCCACCCTTCAAAGTTTAAAAATTCAACAAATGCCCGGCTAGCAAATTTCTCGGTTTTTTCGAAATATCTCGGCAACTATGATAGATAGAGCCGAAATCTCTTCGGTACAAGACTCAGGACGCCGAGTACAATCTGTTCCACCCTTCAGAGTTTAAAAATTCAACAAATGCCCGGCTAGCAAATTTCTCGGTTTTTTCGAAATATCTCGGCAACTATGATAGATAGAGCCGAAATCTCTTCGGTACAAGACTCAGGACGCCGAGTACAATCTGTTCCACCCTTCAGAGTTTAAAAATTCAACAAATGCCCGGCTAGCAAATTTCTCGGTTTTTTCGAAATATCTCGGCAACTATGATAGATAGAGCCGAAATCTCTTCGGTACAAGACTCAGGACGCCGAGTACAATCTGTTCCACCCTTCAGAGTTTAAAAATTCAACAAATGCCCGGCTAGCAAATTTCTCGGTTTTTTCGAAATATCTCGGCAACTATGATAGATAGAGCCGAAATCTCTTCGGTACAAGACTCAGGACGCCGAGTACAATCTGTTCCACCCTTCAGAGTTTAAAAATTCAACAAATGCCCGGCTAGCAAATTTCTCGGTTTTTTCGAAATATCTCGGCAACTATGATAGATAGAGCCGAAATCTCTTCGGTACAAGACTCAGGACGCCGAGTACAATCTGTTCCACCCTTCAGAGTTTAAAAATTCAACAAATGCCCGGCTAGCAAATTTCTCGGTTTTTTCGAAATATCTCGGCAACTATGATAGATAGAGCCGAAATCTCTTCGGTACAAGACTCAGGACGCCGAGTACAATCTGTTCCACCCTTCAAAGTTTAAAAATTCAACAAATGCCCGGCTAGCAAATTTCTCGGTTTTTTCGAAATATCTCGGCAACTATGATAGATAGAGCCGAAATCTCTTCGGTACAAGACTCAGGACGCCGAGTACAATCTGTTCCACCCTTCAAAGTTTAAAAATTCAACAAATGCCCGGCTAGCAAATTTCTCGGTTTTTTCGAAATATCTCGGCAACTATGATAGATAGAGCCGAAATCTCTTCGGTACAAGACTCAGGACGCCGAGTACAATCTGTTCCACCCTTCAAAGTTTAAAAATTCAACAAATGCCCGGCTAGCAAATTTCTCGGTTTTTTCGAAATATCTCGGCAACTATGATAGATAGAGCCGAAATCTCTTCGGTACAAGACTCAGGACGCCGAGTACAATCTGTTCCACCCTTCAAAGTTTAAAAATTCAACAAATGCCCGGCTAGCAAATTTCTCGGTTTTTTCGAAATATCTCGGCAACTATGATAGATAGAGCCGAAATCTCTTCGGTACAAGACTCAGGACGCCGAGTACAATCTGTTCCACCCTTCAAAGTTTAAAAATTCAACAAATGCCCGGCTAGCAAATTTCTCGGTTTTTTCGAAATATCTCGGCAACTATGATAGATAGAGCCGAAATCTCTTCGGTACAAGACTCAGGACGCCGAGTACAATCTGTTCCACCCTTCAGAGTTTAAAAATTCAACAAATGCCCGGCTAGCAAATTTCTCGGTTTTTTCGAAATATCTCGGCAACTATGATAGATAGAGCCGAAATCTCTTCGGTACAAGACTCAGGACGCCGAGTACAATCTGTTCCACCCTTCAAAGTTTAAAAATTCAACAAATGCCCGGCTAGCAAATTTCTCGGTTTTTTCGAAATATCTCGGCAACTATGATAGATAGAGCCGAAATCTCTTCGGTACAAGACTCAGGACGCCGAGTACAATCTGTTCCACCCTTCAGAGTTTAAAAATTCAACAAATGCCCGGCTAGCAAATTTCTCGGTTTTTTCGAAATATCTCGGCAACTATGATAGATAGAGCCGAAATCTCTTCGGTACAAGACTCAGGACGCCGAGTACAATCTGTTCCACCCTTCAAAGTTTAAAAATTCAACAAATGCCCGGCTAGCAAATTTCTCGGTTTTTTCGAAATATCTCGGCAACTATGATAGATAGAGCCGAAATCTCTTCGGTACAAGACTCAGGACGCCGAGTACAATCTGTTCCACCCTTCAAAGTTTAAAAATTCAACAAATGCCCGGCTAGCAAATTTCTCGGTTTTTTCGAAATATCTCGGCAACTATGATAGATAGAGCCGAAATCTCTTCGGTACAAGACTCAGGACGCCGAGTACAATCTGTTCCACCCTTCAGAGTTTAAAAATTCAACAAATGCCCGGCTAGCAAATTTCTCGGTTTTTTCGAAATATCTCGGCAACTATGATAGATAGAGCCGAAATCTCTTCGGTACAAGACTCAGGACGCCGAGTACAATCTGTTCCACCCTTCAAAGTTTAAAAATTCAACAAATGCCCGGCTAGCAAATTTCTCGGTTTTTTCGAAATATCTCGGCAACTATGATAGATAGAGCCGAAATCTCTTCGGTACAAGACTCAGGACGCCGAGTACAATCTGTTCCACCCTTCAAAGTTTAAAAATTCAACAAATGCCCGGCTAGCAAATTTCTCGGTTTTTTCGAAATATCTCGGCAACTATGATAGATAGAGCCGAAATCTCTTCGGTACAAGACTCAGGACGCCGAGTACAATCTGTTCCACCCTTCAAAGTTTAAAAATTCAACAAATGCCCGGCTAGCAAATTTCTCGGTTTTTTCGAAATATCTCGGCAACTATGATAGATAGAGCCGAAATCTCTTCGGTACAAGACTCAGGACGCCGAGTACAATCTGTTCCACCCTTCAAAGTTTAAAAATTCAACAAATGCCCGGCTAGCAAATTTCTCGGTTTTTTCGAAATATCTCGGCAACTATGATAGATAGAGCCGAAATCTCTTCGGTACAAGACTCAGGACGCCGAGTACAATCTGTTCCACCCTTCAAAGTTTAAAAATTCAACAAATGCCCGGCTAGCAAATTTCTCGGTTTTTTCGAAATATCTCGGCAACTATGATAGATAGAGCCGAAATCTCTTCGGTACAAGACTCAGGACGCCGAGTACAATCTGTTCCACCCTTCAGAGTTTAAAAATTCAACAAATGCCCGGCTAGCAAATTTCTCGGTTTTTTCGAAATATCTCGGCAACTATGATAGATAGAGCCGAAATCTCTTCGGTACAAGACTCAGGACGCCGAGTACAATCTGTTCCACCCTTCAAAGTTTAAAAATTCAACAAATGCCCGGCTAGCAAATTTCTCGGTTTTTTCGAAATATCTCGGCAACTATGATAGATAGAGCCGAAATCTCTTCGGTACAAGACTCAGGACGCCGAGTACAATCTGTTCCACCCTTCAAAGTTTAAAAATTCAACAAATGCCCGGCTAGCAAATTTCTCGGTTTTTTCGAAATATCTCGGCAACTATGATAGATAGAGCCGAAATCTCTTCGGTACAAGACTCAGGACGCCGAGTACAATCTGTTCCACCCTTCAAAGTTTAAAATTCAACAAATGCCCGGCTAGCAAATTTCTCGGTTTTTTCGAAATATCTCGGCAACTATGATAGATAGAGCCGAAATCTCTTCGGTACAAGACTCAGGACGCCGAGTACAATCTGTTCCACCCTTCAAAGTTTAAAAATTCAACAAATGCCCGGCTAGCAAATTTCTCGGTTTTTTCGAAATATCTCGGCAACTATGATAGATAGAGCCGAAATCTCTTCGGTACAAGACTCAGGACGCCGAGTACAATCTGTTCCACCCTTCAGAGTTTAAAAATTCAACAAATGCCCGGCTAGCAAATTTCTCGGTTTTTTCGAAATATCTCGGCAACTATGATAGATAGAGCCGAAATCTCTTCGGTACAAGACTCAGGACGCCGAGTACAATCTGTTCCACCTTCAAAGTTTAAAAATTCAACAAATGCCCGGCTAGCAAATTTCTCGGTTTTTTCGAAATATCTCGGCAACTATGATAGATAGAGCCGAAATCTCTTCGGTACAAGACTCAGGACGCCGAGTACAATCTGTTCCACCCTTCAGAGTTTAAAAATTCAACAAATGCCCGGCTAGCAAATTTCTCGGTTTTTTCGAAATATCTCGGCAACTATGATAGATAGAGCCGAAATCTCTTCGGTACAAGACTCAGGACGCCGAGTACAATCTGTTCCACCCTTCAGAGTTTAAAAATTCAACAAATGCCCGGCTAGCAAATTTCTCGGTTTTTTCGAAATATCTCGGCAACTATGATAGATAGAGCCGAAATCTCTTCGGTACAAGACTCAGGACGCCGAGTACAATCTGTTCCACCCTTCAGAGTTTAAAAATTCAACAAATGCCCGGCTAGCAAATTTCTCGGTTTTTTCGAAATATCTCGGCAACTATGATAGATAGAGCCGAAATCTCTTCGGTACAAGACTCAGGACGCCGAGTACAATCTGTTCCACCCTTCAAAGTTTAAAAATTCAACAAATGCCCGGCTAGCAAATTTCTCGGTTTTTTCGAAATATCTCGGCAACTATGATAGATAGAGCCGAAATCTCTTCGGTACAAGACTCAGGACGCCGAGTACAATCTGTTCCACCCTTCAAAGTTTAAAAATTCAACAAATGCCCGGCTAGCAAATTTCTCGGTTTTTTCGAAATATCTCGGCAACTATGATAGATAGAGCCGAAATCTCTTCGGTACAAGACTCAGGACGCCGAGTACAATCTGTTCCACCCTTCAAAGTTTAAAAATTCAACAAATGCCCGGCTAGCAAATTTCTCGGTTTTTTCGAAATATCTCGGCAACTATGATAGATAGAGCCGAAATCTCTTCGGTACAAGACTCAGGACGCCGAGTACAATCTGTTCCACCCTTCAAAGTTTAAAAATTCAACAAATGCCCGGCTAGCAAATTTCTCGGTTTTTTCGAAATATCTCGGCAACTATGATAGATAGAGCCGAAATCTCTTCGGTACAAGACTCAGGACGCCGAGTACAATCTGTTCCACCCTTCAAAGTTTAAAAATTCAACAAATGCCCGGCTAGCAAATTTCTCGGTTTTTTCGAAATATCTCGGCAACTATGATAGATAGAGCCGAAATCTCTTCGGTACAAGACTCAGGACGCCGAGTACAATCTGTTCCACCCTTCAGAGTTTAAAAATTCAACAAATGCCCGGCTAGCAAATTTCTCGGTTTTTTCGAAATATCTCGGCAACTATGATAGATAGAGCCGAAATCTCTTCGGTACAAGACTCAGGACGCCGAGTACAATCTGTTCCACCCTTCAAAGTTTAAAAATTCAACAAATGCCCGGCTAGCAAATTTCTCGGTTTTTTCGAAATATCTCGGCAACTATGATAGATAGAGCCGAAATCTCTTCGGTACAAGACTCAGGACGCCGAGTACAATCTGTTCCACCCTTCAAAGTTTAAAAATTCAACAAATGCCCGGCTAGCAAATTTCTCGGTTTTTTCGAAATATCTCGGCAACTATGATAGATAGAGCCGAAATCTCTTCGGTACAAGACTCAGGACGCCGAGTACAATCTGTTCCACCCTTCAGAGTTTAAAAATTCAACAAATGCCCGGCTAGCAAATTTCTCGGTTTTTTCGAAATATCTCGGCAACTATGATAGATAGAGCCGAAATCTCTTCGGTACAAGACTCAGGACGCCGAGTACAATCTGTTCCACCCTTCAAAGTTTAAAAATTCAACAAATGCCCGGCTAGCAAATTTCTCGGTTTTTTCGAAATATCTCGGCAACTATGATAGATAGAGCCGAAATCTCTTCGGTACAAGACTCAGGACGCCGAGTACAATCTGTTCCACCCTTCAAAGTTTAAAAATTCAACAAATGCCCGGCTAGCAAATTTCTCGGTTTTTTCGAAATATCTCGGCAACTATGATAGATAGAGCCGAAATCTCTTCGGTACAAGACTCAGGACGCCGAGTACAATCTGTTCCACCCTTCAAAGTTTAAAAATTCAACAAATGCCCGGCTAGCAAATTTCTCGGTTTTTTCGAAATATCTCGGCAACTATGATAGATAGAGCCGAAATCTCTTCGGTACAAGACTCAGGACGCCGAGTACAATCTGTTCCACCCTTCAAAGTTTAAAAATTCAACAAATGCCCGGCTAGCAAATTTCTCGGTTTTTTCGAAATATCTCGGCAACTATGATAGATAGAGCCGAAATCTCTTCGGTACAAGACTCAGGACGCCGAGTACAATCTGTTCCACCCTTCAAAGTTTAAAAATTCAACAAATGCCCGGCTAGCAAATTTCTCGGTTTTTTCGAAATATCTCGGCAACTATGATAGATAGAGCCGAAATCTCTTCGGTACAAGACTCAGGACGCCGAGTACAATCTGTTCCACCCTTCAGAGTTTAAAAATTCAACAAATGCCCGGCTAGCAAATTTCTCGGTTTTTTCGAAATATCTCGGCAACTATGATAGATAGAGCCGAAATCTCTTCGGTACAAGACTCAGGACGCCGAGTACAATCTGTTCCACCCTTCAGAGTTTAAAAATTCAACAAATGCCCGGCTAGCAAATTTTCGGTTTTTTCGAAATATCTCGGCAACTATGATAGATAGAGCCGAAATCTCTTCGGTACAAGACTCAGGACGCCGAGTACAATCTGTTCCACCCTTCAAAGTTTAAAAATTCAACAAATGCCCGGCTAGCAAATTTCTCGGTTTTTTCGAAATATCTCGGCAACTATGATAGATAGAGCCGAAATCTCTTCGGTACAAGACTCAGGACGCCGAGTACAATCTGTTCCACCCTTCAGAGTTTAAAAATTCAACAAATGCCCGGCTAGCAAATTTCTCGGTTTTTTCGAAATATCTCGGCAACTATGATAGATAGAGCCGAAATCTCTTCGGTACAAGACTCAGGACGCCGAGTACAATCTGTTCCACCCTTCAAAGTTTAAAAATTCAACAAATGCCCGGCTAGCAAATTTCTCGGTTTTTTCGAAATATCTCGGCAACTATGATAGATAGAGCCGAAATCTCTTCGGTACAAGACTCAGGACGCCGAGTACAATCTGTTCCACCCTTCAGAGTTTAAAAATTCAACAAATGCCCGGCTAGCAAATTTCTCGGTTTTTTCGAAATATCTCGGCAACTATGATAGATAGAGCCGAAATCTCTTCGGTACAAGACTCAGGACGCCGAGTACAATCTGTTCCACCCTTCAAAGTTTAAAAATTCAACAAATGCCCGGCTAGCAAATTTCTCGGTTTTTTCGAAATATCTCGGCAACTATGATAGATAGAGCCGAAATCTCTTCGGTACAAGACTCAGGACGCCGAGTACAATCTGTTCCACCCTTCAGAGTTTAAAAATTCAACAAATGCCCGGCTAGCAAATTTCTCGGTTTTTTCGAAATATCTCGGCAACTATGATAGATAGAGCCGAAATCTCTTCGGTACAAGACTCAGGACGCCGAGTACAATCTGTTCCACCCTTCAAAGTTTAAAAATTCAACAAATGCCCGGCTAGCAAATTTCTCGGTTTTTTCGAAATATCTCGGCAACTATGATAGATAGAGCCGAAATCTCTTCGGTACAAGACTCAGGACGCCGAGTACAATCTGTTCCACCCTTCAAAGTTTAAAAATTCAACAAATGCCCGGCTAGCAAATTTCTCGGTTTTTCGAAATATCTCGGCAACTATGATAGATAGAGCCGAAATCTCTTCGGTACAAGACTCAGGACGCCGAGTACAATCTGTTCCACCCTTCAAAGTTTAAAAATTCAACAAATGCCCGGCTAGCAAATTTCTCGGTTTTTTCGAAATATCTCGGCAACTATGATAGATAGAGCCGAAATCTCTTCGGTACAAGACTCAGGACGCCGAGTACAATCTGTTCCACCCTTCAAAGTTTAAAAATTCAACAAATGCCCGGCTAGCAAATTTCTCGGTTTTTTCGAAATATCTCGGCAACTATGATAGATAGAGCCGAAATCTCTTCGGTACAAGACTCAGGACGCCGAGTACAATCTGTTCCACCCTTCAGAGTTTAAAAATTCAACAAATGCCCGGCTAGCAAATTTCTCGGTTTTTTCGAAATATCTCGGCAACTATGATAGATAGAGCCGAAATCTCTTCGGTACAAGACTCAGGACGCCGAGTACAATCTGTTCCACCCTTCAGAGTTTAAAAATTCAACAAATGCCCGGCTAGCAAATTTCTCGGTTTTTTCGAAATATCTCGGCAACTATGATAGATAGAGCCGAAATCTCTTCGGTACAAGACTCAGGACGCCGAGTACAATCTGTTCCACCCTTCAAAGTTTAAAAATTCAACAAATGCCCGGCTAGCAAATTTCTCGGTTTTTTCGAAATATCTCGGCAACTATGATAGATAGAGCCGAAATCTCTTCGGTACAAGACTCAGGACGCCGAGTACAATCTGTTCCACCCTTCAGAGTTTAAAAATTCAACAAATGCCCGGCTAGCAAATTTCTCGGTTTTTTCGAAATATCTCGGCAACTATGATAGATAGAGCCGAAATCTCTTCGGTACAAGACTCAGGACGCCGAGTACAATCTGTTCCACCCTTCAGAGTTTAAAAATTCAACAAATGCCCGGCTAGCAAATTTCTCGGTTTTTTCGAAATATCTCGGCAACTATGATAGATAGAGCCGAAATCTCTTCGGTACAAGACTCAGGACGCCGAGTACAATCTGTTCCACCCTTCAAAGTTTAAAAATTCAACAAATGCCCGGCTAGCAAATTTCTCGGTTTTTTCGAAATATCTCGGCAACTATGATAGATAGAGCCGAAATCTCTTCGGTACAAGACTCAGGACGCCGAGTACAATCTGTTCCACCCTTCAGAGTTTAAAAATTCAACAAATGCCCGGCTAGCAAATTTCTCGGTTTTTTCGAAATATCTCGGCAACTATGATAGATAGAGCCGAAATCTCTTCGGTACAAGACTCAGGACGCCGAGTACAATCTGTTCCACCCTTCAGAGTTTAAAAATTCAACAAATGCCCGGCTAGCAAATTTCTCGGTTTTTTCGAAATATCTCGGCAACTATGATAGATAGAGCCGAAATCTCTTCGGTACAAGACTCAGGACGCCGAGTACAATCTGTTCCACCCTTCAGAGTTTAAAAATTCAACAAATGCCCGGCTAGCAAATTTCTCGGTTTTTTCGAAATATCTCGGCAACTATGATAGATAGAGCCGAAATCTCTTCGGTACAAGACTCAGGACGCCGAGTACAATCTGTTCCACCCTTCAAAGTTTAAAAATTCAACAAATGCCCGGCTAGCAAATTTCTCGGTTTTTTCGAAATATCTCGGCAACTATGATAGATAGAGCCGAAATCTCTTCGGTACAAGACTCAGGACGCCGAGTACAATCTGTTCCACCCTTCAGAGTTTAAAAATTCAACAAATGCCCGGCTAGCAAATTTCTCGGTTTTTTCGAAATATCTCGGCAACTATGATAGATAGAGCCGAAATCTCTTCGGTACAAGACTCAGGACGCCGAGTACAATCTGTTCCACCCTTCAGAGTTTAAAAATTCAACAAATGCCCGGCTAGCAAATTTCTCGGTTTTTTCGAAATATCTCGGCAACTATGATAGATAGAGCCGAAATCTCTTCGGTACAAGACTCAGGACGCCGAGTACAATCTGTTCCACCCTTCAGAGTTTAAAAATTCAACAAATGCCCGGCTAGCAAATTTCTCGGTTTTTTCGAAATATCTCGGCAACTATGATAGATAGAGCCGAAATCTCTTCGGTACAAGACTCAGGACGCCGAGTACAATCTGTTCCACCTTCAGAGTTTAAAAATTCAACAAATGCCCGGCTAGCAAATTTCTCGGTTTTTTCGAAATATCTCGGCAACTATGATAGATAGAGCCGAAATCTCTTCGGTACAAGACTCAGGACGCCGAGTACAATCTGTTCCACCCTTCAGAGTTTAAAAATTCAACAAATGCCCGGCTAGCAAATTTCTCGGTTTTTTCGAAATATCTCGGCAACTATGATAGATAGAGCCGAAATCTCTTCGGTACAAGACTCAGGACGCCGAGTACAATCTGTTCCACCCTTCAAAGTTTAAAAATTCAACAAATGCCCGGCTAGCAAATTTCTCGGTTTTTTCGAAATATCTCGGCAACTATGATAGATAGAGCCGAAATCTCTTCGGTACAAGACTCAGGACGCCGAGTACAATCTGTTCCACCCTTCAAAGTTTAAAAATTCAACAAATGCCCGGCTAGCAAATTTCTCGGTTTTTTCGAAATATCTCGGCAACTATGATAGATAGAGCCGAAATCTCTTCGGTACAAGACTCAGGACGCCGAGTACAATCTGTTCCACCCTTCAAAGTTTAAAAATTCAACAAATGCCCGGCTAGCAAATTTCTCGGTTTTTTCGAAATATCTCGGCAACTATGATAGATAGAGCCGAAATCTCTTCGGTACAAGACTCAGGACGCCGAGTACAATCTGTTCCACCCTTCAGAGTTTAAAAATTCAACAAATGCCCGGCTAGCAAATTTCTCGGTTTTTTCGAAATATCTCGGCAACTATGATAGATAGAGCCGAAATCTCTTCGGTACAAGACTCAGGACGCCGAGTACAATCTGTTCCACCCTTCAGAGTTTAAAAATTCAACAAATGCCCGGCTAGCAAATTTCTCGGTTTTTTCGAAATATCTCGGCAACTATGATAGATAGAGCCGAAATCTCTTCGGTACAAGACTCAGGACGCCGAGTACAATCTGTTCCACCCTTCAGAGTTTAAAAATTCAACAAATGCCCGGCTAGCAAATTTCTCGGTTTTTTCGAAATATCTCGGCAACTATGATAGATAGAGCCGAAATCTCTTCGGTACAAGACTCAGGACGCCGAGTACAATCTGTTCCACCCTTCAAAGTTTAAAAATTCAACAAATGCCCGGCTAGCAAATTTCTCGGTTTTTTCGAAATATCTCGGCAACTATGATAGATAGAGCCGAAATCTCTTCGGTACAAGACTCAGGACGCCGAGTACAATCTGTTCCACCCTTCAGAGTTTAAAAATTCAACAAATGCCCGGCTAGCAAATTTCTCGGTTTTTTCGAAATATCTCGGCAACTATGATAGATAGAGCCGAAATCTCTTCGGTACAAGACTCAGGACGCCGAGTACAATCTGTTCCACCCTTCAAAGTTTAAAAATTCAACAAATGCCCGGCTAGCAAATTTCTCGGTTTTTTCGAAATATCTCGGCAACTATGATAGATAGAGCCGAAATCTCTTCGGTACAAGACTCAGGACGCCGAGTACAATCTGTTCCACCCTTCAGAGTTTAAAAATTCAACAAATGCCCGGCTAGCAAATTTCTCGGTTTTTTCGAAATATCTCGGCAACTATGATAGATAGAGCCGAAATCTCTTCGGTACAAGACTCAGGACGCCGAGTACAATCTGTTCCACCCTTCAGAGTTTAAAAATTCAACAAATGCCCGGCTAGCAAATTTCTCGGTTTTTTCGAAATATCTCGGCAACTATGATAGATAGAGCCGAAATCTCTTCGGTACAAGACTCAGGACGCCGAGTACAATCTGTTCCACCCTTCAAAGTTTAAAAATTCAACAAATGCCCGGCTAGCAAATTTCTCGGTTTTTTCGAAATATCTCGGCAACTATGATAGATAGAGCCGAAATCTCTTCGGTACAAGACTCAGGACGCCGAGTACAATCTGTTCCACCCTTCAGAGTTTAAAAATTCAACAAATGCCCGGCTAGCAAATTTCTCGGTTTTTTCGAAATATCTCGGCAACTATGATAGATAGAGCCGAAATCTCTTCGGTACAAGACTCAGGACGCCGAGTACAATCTGTTCCACCCTTCAAAGTTTAAAAATTCAACAAATGCCCGGCTAGCAAATTTCTCGGTTTTTTCGAAATATCTCGGCAACTATGATAGATAGAGCCGAAATCTCTTCGGTACAAGACTCAGGACGCCGAGTACAATCTGTTCCACCCTTCAAAGTTTAAAAATTCAACAAATGCCCGGCTAGCAAATTTCTCGGTTTTTTCGAAATATCTCGGCAACTATGATAGATAGAGCCGAAATCTCTTCGGTACAAGACTCAGGACGCCGAGTACAATCTGTTCCACCCTTCAGAGTTTAAAAATTCAACAAATGCCCGGCTAGCAAATTTCTCGGTTTTTTCGAAATATCTCGGCAACTATGATAGATAGAGCCGAAATCTCTTCGGTACAAGACTCAGGACGCCGAGTACAATCTGTTCCACCCTTCAGAGTTTAAAAATTCAACAAATGCCCGGCTAGCAAATTTCTCGGTTTTTTCGAAATATCTCGGCAACTATGATAGATAGAGCCGAAATCTCTTCGGTACAAGACTCAGGACGCCGAGTACAATCTGTTCCACCCTTCAGAGTTTAAAAATTCAACAAATGCCCGGCTAGCAAATTTCTCGGTTTTTTCGAAATATCTCGGCAACTATGATAGATAGAGCCGAAATCTCTTCGGTACAAGACTCAGGACGCCGAGTACAATCTGTTCCACCCTTCAGAGTTTAAAAATTCAACAAATGCCCGGCTAGCAAATTTCTCGGTTTTTTCGAAATATCTCGGCAACTATGATAGATAGAGCCGAAATCTCTTCGGTACAAGACTCAGGACGCCGAGTACAATCTGTTCCACCCTTCAGAGTTTAAAAATTCAACAAATGCCCGGCTAGCAAATTTCTCGGTTTTTTCGAAATATCTCGGCAACTATGATAGATAGAGCCGAAATCTCTTCGGTACAAGACTCAGGACGCCGAGTACAATCTGTTCCACCCTTCAGAGTTTAAAAATTCAACAAATGCCCGGCTAGCAAATTTCTCGGTTTTTTCGAAATATCTCGGCAACTATGATAGATAGAGCCGAAATCTCTTCGGTACAAGACTCAGGACGCCGAGTACAATCTGTTCCACCCTTCAAAGTTTAAAAATTCAACAAATGCCCGGCTAGCAAATTTCTCGTTTTTTCGAAAATCTCGGCAACTATGATAGATAGAGCCGAAATCTCTTCGGTACAAGACTCAGGACCCGGTACAATCTGTTCCACCTATCGGACTTTAAAAATTCAACAAATGCCCGGCTAGAAAATTTTTCGGTTTTTTCGAAATATCTCGGCAACTATGAGAGATAGAGCCGAAATCTTTCGGTACAAGACTCAGGACGTCGAGTACAATCTGTTCCACCTATCGGACTTTAAAAATTCAACAAATGCCCGGCTAGCAAATTTCTCGGTTTTTTCGAAATATCTCGGCAACTATGAGAGATAGAGCCGAAATCTCTTCGGTACAAGACTCAGGACGCCGAGTACAATCTGTTCCACCCTTCGGGCTTTAAAAATTCGACAAATGCCCGGCTAGCAAATTTTTCTGTTTTTCGAAATATCTCGGCAACTATGAGAGATAGAGCCAAATCTCTTCGGTACAAGACTCAGGACGCCGAGTACAATCTGTTCCACCCTTCAGAGTTTAAAATTCGACAAATGCCCGGCTAGCAAATTTCTCGGTTTTCGAAATATCTCGGCAACCAAGAGAGATAGAGCCGAAATCTCTTCGGTACAACACTCAGGACGATGAGAACAATCTTTCCACCCTTCAGAGTTTAAAATTCTACAAATGCCCGCTAGCAATTTTCTCGGTTTTTTCTGAAATATCTCGGCTACTATGAGAGATAGAGCCGAAATCTCTTCGGTACAAGACTCAGGACGCCGAGTACAATCTGTTCCACCTATCGGACTTTAAAAATTCGACAAATGCCCGGCTAGAAAATTTTTCCGGTTTTTCGAAATATCTCGGCAACTATGAGAGATAGAGCCGAAATCTCTTCGGTACAAGACTCAGGACGCCGAGTACAATCTGTTCCACCCTTCAGAGCTTTAAAAAAATTCAACAAATGCCCGGCTAGCAAATTTCTCGGTTTTTTTTCGAAATATATCTCGGCAACCATGAGAGATAGAGCCGAAATCTCTTCAGTATAAGACTCAGGACGCCGAGTACAATCTGTTCCACCTATCGGGCTTTAAAAATTCGACAAATGCCCGGCTAGCAAATTTTCGGTTTTTTTTCGAAATATCTCGGCAACCAAGAGAGATAGAGCCGAAATCTCTTCGGTACAAGACTCAGGACGATGAGTACAATCTTTTCCACCACTCGGAGATCGAAAATTCTACAAATGCCCGGCTAGAAATTTTTCTGTTTTTCGAAATATCTCGGCAACTATGAGAGATAGAGCCGAAATCTCTTCGGTACAAGACTCAGGACGCCGAGTACAATCTGTTCCACCTATCGGACTTTAAAAATTCGACAAATGCCCGGCTAGCAAATTTTTCGGTTTTTTCGAAATATCTCGGCAACCATGAGAGATAGAGCCGAAATCTCTTCGGTACAAGACTCAGGACGCCGAGTACAATCTGTTCCACCTATCGGACTTTAAAAATTCGACAAATGCCCGGCTAGCAAATTTCTCGGTTTTTTCGAAATATCTCGGCAACTATGAGAGATAGAGCCGAAATCTCTTCGGTACAAGACTCAGGACGCCGAGTACAATCTGTTCCACCCTATCGGAGTTTAAAAATTCGACAAATGCCCGGCTAGCAAATTTCTCGGTTTTTTCGAAATATCTCGGCAACCATGAGAGATAGAGCCGAAATCTCTTCGGTACAAGACTCAGGACGCCGAGTACAATCTGTTCCACCTATCGGACTTTAAAAATTCGACAAATGCCCGGCTAGCAAATTTCTCGTTTTTTCGAAATATCTCGGCAACTATGAGAGATAGAGCCGAAATCTCTTCGGTACAAGACTCAGGACGCCGAGTACAATCTGTTCCACCTATCGGACTTTAAAAATTCGACAAATGCCCGGCTAGCAAATTTCTCGGTTTTTCGAAATATCTCGGCAACCATGAGAGATAGAGCCGAAATCTCTTCGGTACAAGACTCAGGACGCCGAGTACAATCTGTTCCACCATCGGAGTTTAAAAATTCGACAAATGCCCGGCTAGCAAATTTTTCTGTTTTTTCGAAATATCTCGGCAACTATGAGAGATAGAGGCCGAAATCTCTTCGGTACAAGACTCAGGACGCCGAGTACAATCTGTTCCACCCTATCAGACTAAAAAAATTCGACAAATGCCCGGCTAGCAAATTTTTCGGTTTTTCGAAATATCTCGGCAACCATGAGAGATAGAGCCGAAATCTCTTCGGTACAAGACTCAGGACGCCGAGTACAATCTGTTCCACCCTATCGTAGTTTAAAAATTCGACAAATGCCCGGCTAGCAAATTTTTCGGTTTTTCGAAATATCTCGGCAACTATGAGAGATAGAGCCGAAATCTCTTCGGTACAAGACTCAGGACGCCGAGTACAATCTGTTCCACCTATCAGACTTTAAAAATTCGACAAATGCCCGGCTAGCAAATTTCTCGGTTTTTTCGAAATATCTCGGCAACTATGAGAGATAGAGCCGAAATCTCTTCGGTACTGGACTCAGGACGCCGAGTACAATCTGTTCACCTATCGGAGTTTAAAAATTCGACAAATGCCCGGCAAACTCTGAAGGTGGAACAGATTGTACTCGGCGTCCTGAGTCTTGTACCGAAGAGATTTCGGCTCTATCTCTCATAGTTGCCGAGATATTTCGAAAAAACCGAGAAATTTGCTAGCCGGGCATTTGTTGAATTTTTAAACTCTGAAGGGTGGAACAGATTGTACTCGGCGTCCTGAGTCTTGTACCGAAGAGATTTCGGCTCTATCTCTCATAGTTGCCGAGATATTTCGAAAAAACCGAGAAATTTGCTAGCCGGGCATTTGTTGAATTTTTAAACTCTGAAGGGTGGAACAGATTGTACTCGGCGTCCTGAGTCTTGTACCGAAGAGATTTCGGCTCTATCTCTCATAGTTGCCGAGATATTTCGAAAAAACCGAGAAATTTGCTAGCCGGGCATTTGTTGAATTTTTAAACTCTGAAGGGTGGAACAGATTGTACTCGGCGTCCTGAGTCTTGTACCGAAGAGATTTCGGCTCTATCTCTCATAGTTGCCGAGATATTTCGAAAAAACCGAGAAATTTGCTAGCCGGGCATTTGTTGAATTTTTAAACTCTGAAGGTGGAACAGATTGTACTCGGCGTCCTGAGTCTTGTACCGAAGAGATTTCGGCTCTATCTCTCATAGTTGCCGAGATATTTCGAAAAAACCGAGAAATTTGCTAGCCGGGCATTTGTTGAATTTTTAAACTCTGAAGGGTGGAACAGATTGTACTCGGCGTCCGGCATTTTTTCCTGAGTCTTGTACCGAAGAGATTTCGGCTCTATCTCTCATAGTTGCCGAGATATTTCGAAAAAACCGAGAAATTTGCTAGCCGGGCATTTGTTGAATTTTTAAACTCTGAAGGGTGGAACAGATTGTACTCGGCGTCCTGAGTCTTGTACCGAAGAGATTTCGGCTCTATCTCTCATAGTTGCCGAGATATTTCGAAAAAACCGAGAAATTTGCTAGCCGGGCATTTGTTGAATTTTTAAACTCTGAAGGGTGGAACAGATTGTACTCGGCGTCCTGAGTCTTGTACCGAAGAGATTTCGGCTCTATCTCTCATAGTTGCCGAGATATTTCGAAAAAACCGAGAAATTTGCTAGCCGGGCATTTGTTGAATTTTTAAACTCTGAAGGGTGGAACAGATTGTACTCGGCGTCCTGAGTCTTGTACCGAAGAGATTTCGGCTCTATCTCTCATAGTTGCCGAGATATTTCGAAAAAACCGAGAAATTTGCTAGCCGGGCATTTGTTGAATTTTTAAACTCTGAAGGGTGGAACAGATTGTACTCGGCGTCCTGAGTCTTGTACCGAAGAGATTTCGGCTCTATCTCTCATAGTTGCCGAGATATTTCGAAAAAACCGAGAAATTTGCTAGCCGGGCATTTGTTGAATTTTTAAACTCTGAAGGGTGGAACAGATTGTACTCGGCGTCCTGAGTCTTGTACCGAAGAGATTTCGGCTCTATCTCTCATAGTTGCCGAGATATTTCGAAAAAACCGAGAAATTTGCTAGCCGGGCATTTGTTGAATTTTTAAACTCTGAAGGGTGGAACAGATTGTACTCGGCGTCCTGAGTCTTGTACCGAAGAGATTTCGGCTCTATCTCTCATAGTTGCCGAGATATTTCGAAAAAACCGAGAAATTTGCTAGCCGGGCATTTGTTGAATTTTTAAACTCTGAAGGGTGGAACAGATTGTACTCGGCGTCCTGAGTCTTGTACCGAAGAGATTTCGGCTCTATCTATCATAGTTGCCGAGATATTTCGAAAAAACCGAGAAATTTGCTAGCCGGGCATTTGTTGAATTTTTAAACTCTGAAGGGTGGAACAGATTGTACTCGGCGTCCTGAGTCTTGTACCGAAGAGATTTCGGCTCTATCTCTCATAGTTGCCGAGATATTTCGAAAAAACCGAGAAATTTGCTAGCCGGGCATTTGTTGAATTTTTAAACTCTGAAGGGTGGAACAGATTGTACTCGGCGTCCTGAGTCTTGTACCGAAGAGATTTCGGCTCTATCTCTCATAGTTGCCGAGATATTTCGAAAAAACCGAGAAATTTGCTAGCCGGGCATTTGTTGAATTTTTAAACTCTGAAGGGTGGAACAGATTGTACTCGGCGTCCTGAGTCTTGTACCGAAGAGATTTCGGCTCTATCTCTCATAGTTGCCGAGATATTTCGAAAAAACCGAGAAATTTGCTAGCCGGGCATTTGTTGAATTTTTAAACTCTGAAGGGTGGAACAGATTGTACTCGGCGTCCTGAGTCTTGTACCGAAGAGATTTCGGCTCTATCTATCATAGTTGCCGAGATATTTCGAAAAAACCGAGAAATTTGCTAGCCGGGCATTTGTTGAATTTTTAAACTCTGAAGGGTGGAACAGATTGTACTCGGCGTCCTGAGTCTTGTACCGAAGAGATTTCGGCTCTATCTATCATAGTTGCCGAGATATTTCGAAAAAACCGAGAAATTTGCTAGCCGGGCATTTGTTGAATTTTTAAACTCTGAAGGGTGGAACAGATTGTACTCGGCGTCCTGAGTCTTGTACCGAAGAGATTTCGGCTCTATCTATCATAGTTGCCGAGATATTTCGAAAAAACCGAGAAATTTGCTAGCCGGGCATTTGTTGAATTTTTAAACTCTGAAGGGTGGAACAGATTGTACTCGGCGTCCTGAGTCTTGTACCGAAGAGATTTCGGCTCTATCTCTCATAGTTGCCGAGATATTTCGAAAAAACCGAGAAATTTGCTAGCCGGGCATTTGTTGAATTTTTAAACTCTGAAGGGTGGAACAGATTGTACTCGGCGTCCTGAGTCTTGGAAGAGATTTCGGCTCTATCTCTCATAGTTGCCGAGATATTTCGAAAAAACCGAGAAATTTGCTAGCCGGGCATTTGTTGAATTTTTAAACTCTGAAGGGTGGAACAGATTGTACTCGGCGTCCTGAGTCTTGTACCGAAGAGATTTCGGCTCTATCTCTCATAGTTGCCGAGATATTTCGAAAAAACCGAGAAATTTGCTAGCCGGGCATTTGTTGAATTTTTAAACTCTGAAGGGTGGAACAGATTGTACTCGGCGTCCTGAGTCTTGTACCGAAGAGATTTCGGCTCTATCTCTCATAGTTGCCGAGATATTTCGAAAAAACCGAGAAATTTGCTAGCCGGGCATTTGTTGAATTTTTAAACTCTGAAGGGTGGAACAGATTGTACTCGGCGTCCTGAGTCTTGTACCGAAGAGATTTCGGCTCTATCTATCATAGTTGCCGAGATATTTCGAAAAAACCGAGAAATTTGCTAGCCGGGCATTTGTTGAATTTTTAAACTCTGAAGGGTGGAACAGATTGTACTCGGCGTCCTGAGTCTTGTACCGAAGAGATTTCGGCTCTATCTCTCATAGTTGCCGAGATATTTCGAAAAAACCGAGAAATTTGCTAGCCGGGCATTTGTTGAATTTTTAAACTCTGAAGGGTGGAACAGATTGTACTCGGCGTCCTGAGTCTTGTACCGAAGAGATTTCGGCTCTATCTATCATAGTTGCCGAGATATTTCGAAAAAACCGAGAAATTTGCTAGCCGGGCATTTGTTGAATTTTTAAACTCTGAAGGGTGGAACAGATTGTACTCGGCGTCCTGAGTCTTGTACCGAAGAGATTTCGGCTCTATCTATCATAGTTGCCGAGATATTTCGAAAAAACCGAGAAATTTGCTAGCCGGGCATTTGTTGAATTTTTAAACTCTGAAGGGTGGAACAGATTGTACTCGGCGTCCTGAGTCTTGTACCGAAGAGATTTCGGCTCTATCTCTCATAGTTGCCGAGATATTTCGAAAAAACCGAGAAATTTGCTAGCCGGGCATTTGTTGAATTTTTAAACTCTGAAGGGTGGAACAGATTGTACTCGGCGTCCTGAGTCTTGTACCGAAGAGATTTCGGCTCTATCTCTCATAGTTGCCGAGATATTTCGAAAAAACCGAGAAATTTGCTAGCCGGGCATTTGTTGAATTTTTAAACTCTGAAGGGTGGAACAGATTGTACTCGGCGTCCTGAGTCTTGTACCGAAGAGATTTCGGCTCTATCTCTCATAGTTGCCGAGATATTTCGAAAAAACCGAGAAATTTGCTAGCCGGGCATTTGTTGAATTTTTAAACTCTGAAGGGTGGAACAGATTGTACTCGGCGTCCTGAGTCTTGTACCGAAGAGATTTCGGCTCTATCTATCATAGTTGCCGAGATATTTCGAAAAAACCGAGAAATTTGCTAGCCGGGCATTTGTTGAATTTTTAAACTCTGAAGGGTGGAACAGATTGTACTCGGCGTCCTGAGTCTTGTACCGAAGAGATTTCGGCTCTATCTATCATAGTTGCCGAGATATTTCGAAAAAACCGAGAAATTTGCTAGCCGGGCATTTGTTGAATTTTTAAACTCTGAAGGGTGGAACAGATTGTACTCGGCGTCCTGAGTCTTGTACCGAAGAGATTTCGGCTCTATCTATCATAGTTGCCGAGATATTTCGAAAAAACCGAGAAATTTGCTAGCCGGGCATTTGTTGAATTTTTAAACTCTGAAGGGTGGAACAGATTGTACTCGGCGTCCTGAGTCTTGTACCGAAGAGATTTCGGCTCTATCTCTCATAGTTGCCGAGATATTTCGAAAAAACCGAGAAATTTGCTAGCCGGGCATTTGTTGAATTTTTAAACTCTGAAGGGTGGAACAGATTGTACTCGGCGTCCTGAGTCTTGTACCGAAGAGATTTCGGCTCTATCTCTCATAGTTGCCGAGATATTTCGAAAAAACCGAGAAATTTGCTAGCCGGGCATTTGTTGAATTTTTAAACTCTGAAGGGTGGAACAGATTGTACTCGGCGTCCTGAGTCTTGTACCGAAGAGATTTCGGCTCTATCTATCATAGTTGCCGAGATATTTCGAAAAAACCGAGAAATTTGCTAGCCGGGCATTTGTTGAATTTTTAAACTCTGAAGGGTGGAACAGATTGTACTCGGCGTCCTGAGTCTTGTACCGAAGAGATTTCGGCTCTATCTATCATAGTTGCCGAGATATTTCGAAAAAACCGAGAAATTTGCTAGCCGGGCATTTGTTGAATTTTTAAACTCTGAAGGGTGGAACAGATTGTACTCGGCGTCCTGAGTCTTGTACCGAAGAGATTTCGGCTCTATCTATCATAGTTGCCGAGATATTTCGAAAAAACCGAGAAATTTGCTAGCCGGGCATTTGTTGAATTTTTAAACTCTGAAGGGTGGAACAGATTGTACTCGGCGTCCTGAGTCTTGTACCGAAGAGATTTCGGCTCTATCTCTCATAGTTGCCGAGATATTTCGAAAAAACCGAAATTTGCTAGCCGGGCATTTGTTGAATTTTTAAACTCTGAAGGGTGGAACAGATTGTACTCGGCGTCCTGAGTCTTGTACCGAAGAGATTTCGGCTCTATCTATCATAGTTGCCGAGATATTTCGAAAAAACCGAGAAATTTGCTAGCCGGGCATTTGTTGAATTTTTAAACTCTGAAGGGTGGAACAGATTGTACTCGGCGTCCTGAGTCTTGTACCGAAGAGATTTCGGCTCTATCTATCATAGTTGCCGAGATATTTCGAAAAAACCGAGAAATTTGCTAGCCGGGCATTTGTTGAATTTTTAAACTCTGAAGGGTGGAACAGATTGTACTCGGCGTCCTGAGTCTTGTACCGAAGAGATTTCGGCTCTATCTATCATAGTTGCCGAGATATTTCGAAAAAACCGAGAAATTTGCTAGCCGGGCATTTGTTGAATTTTTAAACTCTGAAGGGTGGAACAGATTGTACTCGGCGTCCTGAGTCTTGTACCGAAGAGATTTCGGCTCTATCTATCATAGTTGCCGAGATATTTCGAAAAAACCGAGAAATTTGCTAGCCGGGCATTTGTTGAATTTTTAAACTCTGAAGGGTGGAACAGATTGTACTCGGCGTCCTGAGTCTTGTACCGAAGAGATTTCGGCTCTATCTCTCATAGTTGCCGAGATATTTCGAAAAAACCGAGAAATTTGCTAGCCGGGCATTTGTTGAATTTTTAAACTCTGAAGGGTGGAACAGATTGTACTCGGCGTCCTGAGTCTTGTACCGAAGAGATTTCGGCTCTATCTCTCATAGTTGCCGAGATATTTCGAAAAAACCGAGAAATTTGCTAGCCGGGCATTTGTTGAATTTTTAAACTCTGAAGGGTGGAACAGATTGTACTCGGCGTCCTGAGTCTTGTACCGAAGAGATTTCGGCTCTATCTCTCATAGTTGCCGAGATATTTCGAAAAAACCGAGAAATTTGCTAGCCGGGCATTTGTTGAATTTTTAAACTCTGAAGGGTGGAACAGATTGTACTCGGCGTCCTGAGTCTTGTACCGAAGAGATTTCGGCTCTATCTATCATAGTTGCCGAGATATTTCGAAAAAACCGAGAAATTTGCTAGCCGGGCATTTGTTGAATTTTTAAACTCTGAAGGGTGGAACAGATTGTACTCGGCGTCCTGAGTCTTGTACCGAAGAGATTTCGGCTCTATCTCTCATAGTTGCCGAGATATTTCGAAAAAACCGAGAAATTTGCTAGCCGGGCATTTGTTGAATTTTTAAACTCTGAAGGGTGGAACAGATTGTACTCGGCGTCCTGAGTCTTGTACCGAAGAGATTTCGGCTCTATCTATCATAGTTGCCGAGATATTTCGAAAAAACCGAGAAATTTGCTAGCCGGGCATTTGTTGAATTTTTAAACTCTGAAGGGTGGAACAGATTGTACTCGGCGTCCTGAGTCTTGTACCGAAGAGATTTCGGCTCTATCTCTCATAGTTGCCGAGATATTTCGAAAAAACCGAGAAATTTGCTAGCCGGGCATTTGTTGAATTTTTAAACTCTGAAGGGTGGAACAGATTGTACTCGGCGTCCTGAGTCTTGTACCGAAGAGATTTCGGCTCTATCTATCATAGTTGCCGAGATATTTCGAAAAAACCGAGAAATTTGCTAGCCGGGCATTTGTTGAATTTTTAAACTCTGAAGGGTGGAACAGATTGTACTCGGCGTCCTGAGTCTTGTACCGAAGAGATTTCGGCTTAGTTGCCGAGATATTTCGAAAAAACCGAGAAATTTGCTAGCCGGGCATTTTGTTGAATTTTTAAACTCTGAAGGGTGGAACAGATTGTACTCGGCGTCCTGAGTCTTGTACCGAAGAGATTTCGGCTCTATCTCTCATAGTTGCCGAGATATTTCGAAAAAACCGAGAAATTTGCTAGCCGGGCATTTGTTGAATTTTTAAACTCTGAAGGGTGGAACAGATTGTACTCGGCGTCCTGAGTCTTGTACCGAAGAGATTTCGGCTCTATCTATCATAGTTGCCGAGATATTTCGAAAAAACCGAGAAATTTGCTAGCCGGGCATTTGTTGAATTTTTAAACTCTGAAGGGTGGAACAGATTGTACTCGGCGTCCTGAGTCTTGTACCGAAGAGATTTCGGCTCTATCTCTCATAGTTGCCGAGATATTTCGAAAAAACCGAGAAATTTGCTAGCCGGGCATTTGTTGAATTTTTAAACTCTGAAGGGTGGAACAGATTGTACTCGGCGTCCTGAGTCTTGTACCGAAGAGATTTCGGCTCTATCTATCATAGTTGCCGAGATATTTCGAAAAAACCGAGAAATTTGCTAGCCGGGCATTTGTTGAATTTTTAAACTCTGAAGGGTGGAACAGATTGTACTCGGCGTCCTGAGTCTTGTACCGAAGAGATTTCGGCTCTATCTATCATAGTTGCCGAGATATTTCGAAAAAACCGAGAAATTTGCTAGCCGGGCATTTGTTGAATTTTTAAACTCTGAAGGGTGGAACAGATTGTACTCGGCGTCCTGAGTCTTGTACCGAAGAGATTTCGGCTCTATCTATCATAGTTGCCGAGATATTTCGAAAAAACCGAGAAATTTGCTAGCCGGGCATTTGTTGAATTTTTAAACTCTGAAGGGTGGAACAGATTGTACTCGGCGTCCTGAGTCTTGTACCGAAGAGATTTCGGCTCTATCTCTCATAGTTGCCGAGATATTTCGAAAAAACCGAGAAATTTGCTAGCCGGGCATTTGTTGAATTTTTAAACTCTGAAGGGTGGAACAGATTGTACTCGGCGTCCTGAGTCTTGTACCGAAGAGATTTCGGCTCTATCTCTCATAGTTGCCGAGATATTTCGAAAAAACCGAGAAATTTGCTAGCCGGGCATTTGTTGAATTTTTAAACTCTGAAGGGTGGAACAGATTGTACTCGGCGTCCTGAGTCTTGTACCGAAGAGATTTCGGCTCTATCTCTCATAGTTGCCGAGATATTTCGAAAAAACCGAGAAATTTGCTAGCCGGGCATTTGTTGAATTTTTAAACTCTGAAGGGTGGAACAGATTGTACTCGGCGTCCTGAGTCTTGTACCGAAGAGATTTCGGCTCTATCTATCATAGTTGCCGAGATATTTCGAAAAAACCGAGAAATTTGCTAGCCGGGCATTTGTTGAATTTTTAAACTCTGAAGGGTGGAACAGATTGTACTCGGCGTCCTGAGTCTTGTACCGAAGAGATTTCGGCTCTATCTCTCATAGTTGCCGAGATATTTCGAAAAAACCGAGAAATTTGCTAGCCGGGCATTTGTTGAATTTTTAAACTCTGAAGGGTGGAACAGATTGTACTCGGCGTCCTGAGTCTTGTACCGAAGAGATTTCGGCTCTATCTATCATAGTTGCCGAGATATTTCGAAAAAACCGAGAAATTTGCTAGCCGGGCATTTGTTGAATTTTTAAACTCTGAAGGGTGGAACAGATTGTACTCGGCGTCCTGAGTCTTGTACCGAAGAGATTTCGGCTCTATCTCTCATAGTTGCCGAGATATTTCGAAAAAACCGAGAAATTTGCTAGCCGGGCATTTGTTGAATTTTTAAACTCTGAAGGGTGGAACAGATTGTACTCGGCGTCCTGAGTCTTGTACCGAAGAGATTTCGGCTCTATCTCTCATAGTTGCCGAGATATTTCGAAAAAACCGAGAAATTTGCTAGCCGGGCATTTGTTGAATTTTTAAACTCTGAAGGGTGGAACAGATTGTACTCGGCGTCCTGAGTCTTGTACCGAAGAGATTTCGGCTCTATCTCTCATAGTTGCCGAGATATTTCGAAAAAAACGAGAAATTTGCTAGCCGGGCATTTGTTGAATTTTTAAACTCTGAAGGGTGGAACAGATTGTACTCGGCGTCCTGAGTCTTGTACTCGGCGTCCGAAGAGATTTCGGCTCTATCTCTCATAGTTGCCGAGATATTTTTCGAAAAAACCGAGAAATTTGCTAGCCGGGCATTTGTTGAATTTTTAAACTCTGAAGGGTGGAACAGATTGTACTCGGCGTCCTGAGTCTTGTACCGAAGAGATTTCGGCTCTATCTCTCATAGTTGCCGAGATATTTCGAAAAAACCGAGAAATTTGCTAGCCGGGCATTTGTTGAATTTTTAAACTCTGAAGGGTGGAACAGATTGTACTCGGCGTCCTGAGTCTTGTACCGAAGAGATTTCGGCTCTATCTATCATAGTTGCCGAGATATTTCGAAAAAACCGAGAAATTTGCTAGCCGGGCATTTGTTGAATTTTTAAACTCTGAAGGGTGGAACAGATTGTACTCGGCGTCCTGAGTCTTGTACCGAAGAGATTTCGGCTCTCTATCTCATAGTTGCCGAGATATTTCGAAAAAACCGAGAAATTTGCTAGCCGGGCATTTGTTGAATTTTTAAACTCTGAAGGGTGGAACAGATTGTACTCGGCGTCCTGAGTCTTGTACCGAAGAGATTTCGGCTCTATCTCTCATAGTTGCCGAGATATTTCGAAAAAACCGAGAAATTTGCTAGCCGGGCATTTGTTGAATTTTTAAACTCTGAAGGGTGGAACAGATTGTACTCGGCGTCCTGAGTCTTGTACCGAAGAGATTTCGGCTCTATCTCTCATAGTTGCCGAGATATTTCGAAAAAACCGAGAAATTTGCTAGCCGGGCATTTGTTGAATTTTTAAACTCTGAAGGGTGGAACAGATTGTACTCGGCGTCCTGAGTCTTGTACCGAAGAGATTTCGGCTCTATCTATCATAGTTGCCGAGATATTTCGAAAAAACCGAGAAATTTGCTAGCCGGGCATTTGTTGAATTTTTAAACTCTGAAGGGTGGAACAGATTGTACTCGGCGTCCTGAGTCTTGTACCGAAGAGATTTCGGCTCTATCTCTCATAGTTGCCGAGATATTTCGAAAAAACCGAGAAATTTGCTAGCCGGGCATTTGTTGAATTTTTAAACTCTGAAGGGTGGAACAGATTGTACTCGGCGTCCTGAGTCTTGTACCGAAGAGATTTCGGCTCTATCTCTCATAGTTGCCGAGATATTTCGAAAAAACCGAGAAATTTGCTAGCCGGGCATTTGTTGAATTTTTAAACTCTGAAGGGTGGAACAGATTGTACTCGGCGTCCTGAGTCTTGTACCGAAGAGATTTCGGCTCTATCTATCATAGTTGCCGAGATATTTCGAAAAAACCGAGAAATTTGCTAGCCGGGCATTTGTTGAATTTTTAAACTCTGAAGGGTGGAACAGATTGTACTCGGCGTCCTGAGTCTTGTACCGAAGAGATTTCGGCTCTATCTCTCATAGTTGCCGAGATATTTCGAAAAAACCGAGAAATTTGCTAGCCGGGCATTTGTTGAATTTTTAAACTCTGAAGGGTGGAACAGATTGTACTCGGCGTCCTGAGTCTTGTACCGAAGAGATTTCGGCTCTATCTATCATAGTTGCCGAGATATTTCGAAAAAAACGAGAAATTTTGCTAGCCGGGCATTTGTTGAATTTTTAAACTCTGAAGGGTGGAACAGATTGTACTCGGCGTCCTGAGTCTTGTACCGAAGAGATTTCGGCTCTATCTATCATAGTTGCCGAGATATTTCGAAAAAACCGAGAAATTTGCTAGCCGGGCATTTGTTGAATTTTTAAACTCTGAAGGGTGGAACAGATTGTACTCGGCGTCCTGAGTCTTGTACCGAAGAGATTTCGGCTCTATCTCTCATAGTTGCCGAGATATTTCGAAAAAACCGAGAAATTTGCTAGCCGGGCATTTGTTGAATTTTTAAACTCTGAAGGGTGGAACAGATTGTACTCGGCGAGTCTTGTACCGAAGAGATTTCGGCTCTATCTATCATAGTTGCCGAGATATTTCGAAAAAACCGAGAAATTTGCTAGCCGGGCATTTGTTGAATTTTTAAACTCTGAAGGGTGGAACAGATTGTACTCGGCGTCCTGAGTCTTGTACCGAAGAGATTTCGGCTCTATCTCTCATAGTTGCCGAGATATTTCGAAAAAACCGAGAAATTTGCTAGCCGGGCATTTGTTGAATTTTTAAACTCTGAAGGGTGGAACAGATTGTACTCGGCGTCCTGAGTCTTGTACCGAAGAGATTTCGGCTCTATCTATCATAGTTGCCGAGATATTTCGAAAAAACCGAGAAATTTGCTAGCCGGGCATTTGTTGAATTTTTAAACTCTGAAGGGTGGAACAGATTGTACTCGGCGTCCTGAGTCTTGTACCGAAGAGATTTCGGCTCTATCTCTCATAGTTGCCGAGATATTTCGAAAAAACCGAGAAATTTGCTAGCCGGGCATTTGTTGAATTTTTAAACTCTGAAGGGTGGAACAGAGATTGTACTCGGCGTCCTGAGTCTTGTACCGAAGAGATTTCGGCTCTATCTATCATAGTTGCCGAGATATTTCGAAAAAACCGAGAAATTTGCTAGCCGGGCATTTGTTGAATTTTTAAACTCTGAAGGGTGGAACAGATTGTACTCGGCGTCCTGAGTCTTGTACCGAAGAGATTTCGGCTCTATCTATCATAGTTGCCGAGATATTTCGAAAAAACCGAGAAATTTGCTAGCCGGGCATTTGTTGAATTTTTAAACTCTGAAGGGTGGAACAGATTGTACTCGGCGTCCTGAGTCTTGTACCGAAGAGATTTCGGCTCTATCTATCATAGTTGCCGAGATATTTCGAAAAAACCGAGAAATTTGCTAGCCGGGCATTTGTTGAATTTTTAAACTCTGAAGGGTGGAACAGATTGTACTCGGCGTCCTGAGTCTTGTACCGAAGAGATTTCGGCTCTATCTCTCATAGTTG
Source organism: Holotrichia oblita (assembly GCA_023690525.1). Taxonomy (NCBI): domain Eukaryota; kingdom Metazoa; phylum Arthropoda; class Insecta; order Coleoptera; family Scarabaeidae; genus Holotrichia; species Holotrichia oblita. The sequence continues at coordinate 77,893 of JALQSN010000110.1, read as the reverse complement.
CCGAGATATTTCGAAAAAACCGAGAAATTTGCTAGCCGGGCATTTGTTGAATTTTTAAACTCTGAAGGGTGGAACAGATTGTACTCGGCGTCCTGAGTCTTGTACCGAAGAGATTTCGGCTCTATCTCTCATAGTTGCCGAGATATTTCGAAAAAACCGAGAAATTTGCTAGCCGGGCATTTGTTGAATTTTTAAACTCTGAAGGGTGGAACAGATTGTACTCGGCGTCCTGAGTCTTGTACCGAAGAGATTTCGGCTCTATCTCTCATAGTTGCCGAGATATTTCGAAAAAACCGAGAAATTTGCTAGCCGGGCATTTGTTGAATTTTTAAACTCTGAAGGGTGGAACAGATTGTACTCGGCGTCCTGAGTCTTGTACCGAAGAGATTTCGGCTCTATCTATCATAGTTGCCGAGATATTTCGAAAAAACCGAGAAATTTGCTAGCCGGGCATTTGTTGAATTTTTAAACTCTGAAGGGTGGAACAGATTGTACTCGGCGTCCTGAGTCTTGTACCGAAGAGATTTCGGCTCTATCTATCATAGTTGCCGAGATATTTCGAAAAAACCGAGAAATTTGCTAGCCGGGCATTTGTTGAATTTTTAAACTCTGAAGGGTGGAACAGATTGTACTCGGCGTCCTGAGTCTTGTACCGAAGAGATTTCGGCTCTATCTATCATAGTTGCCGAGATATTTCGAAAAAACCGAGAAATTTGCTAGCCGGGCATTTGTTGAATTTTTAAACTCTGAAGGGTGGAACAGATTGTACTCGGCGTCCTGAGTCTTGTACCGAAGAGATTTCGGCTCTATCTCTCATAGTTGCCGAGATATTTCGAAAAAACCGAGAAATTTGCTAGCCGGGCATTTGTTGAATTTTTAAACTCTGAAGGGTGGAACAGATTGTACTCGGCGTCCTGAGTCTTGTACCGAAGAGATTTCGGCTCTATCTATCATAGTTGCCGAGATATTTCGAAAAAACCGAGAAATTTGCTAGCCGGGCATTTGTTGAATTTTTAAACTCTGAAGGGTGGAACAGATTGTACTCGGCGTCCTGAGTCTTGTACCGAAGAGATTTCGGCTCTATCTATCATAGTTGCCGAGATATTTCGAAAAAACCGAGAAATTTGCTAGCCGGGCATTTGTTGAATTTTTAAACTCTGAAGGGTGGAACAGATTGTACTCGGCGTCCTGAGTCTTGTACCGAAGAGATTTCGGCTCTATCTATCATAGTTGCCGAGATATTTCGAAAAAACCGAGAAATTTGCTAGCCGGGCATTTGTTGAATTTTTAAACTCTGAAGGGTGGAACAGATTGTACTCGGCGTCCTGAGTCTTGTACCGAAGAGATTTCGGCTCTATCTATCATAGTTGCCGAGATATTTCGAAAAAACCGAGAAATTTGCTAGCCGGGCATTTGTTGAATTTTTAAACTCTGAAGGGTGGAACAGATTGTACTCGGCGTCCTGAGTCTTGTACCGAAGAGATTTCGGCTCTATCTATCATAGTTGCCGAGATATTTCGAAAAAACCGAGAAATTTGCTAGCCGGGCATTTGTTGAATTTTTAAACTCTGAAGGGTGGAACAGATTGTACTCGGCGTCCTGAGTCTTGTACCGAAGAGATTTCGGCTCTATCTATCATAGTTGCCGAGATATTTCGAAAAAACCGAGAAATTTGCTAGCCGGGCATTTGTTGAATTTTTAAACTCTGAAGGGTGGAACAGATTGTACTCGGCGTCCTGAGTCTTGTACCGAAGAGATTTCGGCTCTATCTATCATAGTTGCCGAGATATTTCGAAAAAACCGAGAAATTTGCTAGCCGGGCATTTGTTGAATTTTTAAACTCTGAAGGGTGGAACAGATTGTACTCGGCGTCCTGAGTCTTGTACCGAAGAGATTTCGGCTCTATCTCTCATAGTTGCCGAGATATTTCGAAAAAACCGAGAAATTTGCTAGCCGGGCATTTGTTGAATTTTTAAACTCTGAAGGGTGGAACAGATTGTACTCGGCGTCCTGAGTCTTGTACCGAAGAGATTTCGGCTCTATCTATCATAGTTGCCGAGATATTTCGAAAAAAAACCGAGAAATTTGCTAGCCGGGCATTTGTTGAATTTTTAAACTCTGAAGGGTGGAACAGATTGTACTCGGCGTCCTGAGTCTTGTACCGAAGAGATTTCGGCTCTATCTCTCATAGTTGCCGAGATATTTCGAAAAAACCGAGAAATTTGCTAGCCGGGCATTTGTTGAATTTTTAAACTCTGAAGGGTGGAACAGATTGTACTCGGCGTCCTGAGTCTTGTACCGAAGAGATTTCGGCTCTATCTCTCATAGTTGCCGAGATATTTCGAAAAAACCGAGAAATTTGCTAGCCGGGCATTTGTTGATTTTTAAACTCTGAAGGGTGGAACAGATTGTACTCGGCGTCCTGAGTCTTGTACCGAAGAGATTTCGGCTCTATCTCTCATAGTTGCCGAGATATTTCGAAAAAACCGAGAAATTTGCTAGCCGGGCATTTGTTGAATTTTTAAACTCTGAAGGGTGGAACAGATTGTACTCGGCGTCCTGAGTCTTGTACGGCGTCCTGAGTCTTGTACCGAAGAGATTTCGGCTCTATCTCTCATAGTTGCCGAGATATTTCGAAAAAACCGAGAAATTTGCTAGCCGGGCATTTGTTGAATTTTTAAACTCTGAAGGGTGGAACAGATTGTACTCGGCGTCCTGAGTCTTGTACCGAAGAGATTTCGGCTCTATCTATCATAGTTGCCGAGATATTTTCGAAAAAACCGAGAAATTTGCTAGCCGGGCATTTGTTGAATTTTTAAACTCTGAAGGGTGGAACAGATTGTACTCGGCGTCCTGAGTCTTGTACCGAAGAGATTTCGGCTCTATCTATCATAGTTGCCGAGATATTTCGAAAAAACCGAGAAATTTGCTAGCCGGGCATTTGTTGAATTTTTAAACTCTGAAGGGTGGAACAGATTGTACTCGGCGTCCTGAGTCTTGTACCGAAGAGATTTCGGCTCTATCTCTCATAGTTGCCGAGATATTTCGAAAAAACCGAGAAATTTGCTAGCCGGGCATTTGTTGAATTTTTAAACTCTGAAGGGTGGAACAGATTGTACTCGGCGTCCTGAGTCTTGTACCGAAGAGATTTCGGCTCTATCTCTCATAGTTGCCGAGATATTTCGAAAAAACCGAGAAATTTGCTAGCCGGGCATTTGTTGAATTTTTAAACTCTGAAGGGTGGAACAGATTGTACTCGGCGTCCTGAGTCTTGTACCGAAGAGATTTCGGCTCTATCTCTCATAGTTGCCGAGATATTTCGAAAAAACCGAGAAATTTGCTAGCCGGGCATTTGTTGAATTTTTAAACTCTGAAGGGTGGAACAGATTGTACTCGGCGTCCTGAGTCTTGTACCGAAGAGATTTCGGCTCTATCTCTCATAGTTGCCGAGATATTTCGAAAAAACCGAGAAATTTGCTAGCCGGGCATTTGTTGAATTTTTAAACTCTGAAGGGTGGAACAGATTGTACTCGGCGTCCTGAGTCTTGTACCGAAGAGATTTCGGCTCTATCTCTCATAGTTGCCGAGATATTTCGAAAAAACCGAGAAATTTGCTAGCCGGGCATTTGTTGAATTTTTAAACTCTGAAGGGTGGAACAGATTGTACTCGGCGTCCTGAGTCTTGTACCGAAGAGATTTCGGCTCTATCTCTCATAGTTGCCGAGATATTTCGAAAAAACCGAGAAATTTGCTAGCCGGGCATTTGTTGAATTTTTAAACTCTGAAGGGTGGAACAGATTGTACTCGGCGTCCTGAGTCTTGTACCGAAGAGATTTCGGCTCTATCTCTCATAGTTGCCGAGATATTTCGAAAAAACCGAGAAATTTGCTAGCCGGGCATTTGTTGAATTTTTAAACTCTGAAGGGTGGAACAGATTGTACTCGGCGTCCTGAGTCTTGTACCGAAGAGATTTCGGCTCTATCTCTCATAGTTGCCGAGATATTTCGAAAAAACCGAGAAATTTGCTAGCCGGGCATTTGTTGAATTTTTAAACTCTGAAGGGTGGAACAGATTGTACTCGGCGTCCTGAGTCTTGTACCGAAGAGATTTCGGCTCTATCTCTCATAGTTGCCGAGATATTTCGAAAAAACCGAGAAATTTGCTAGCCGGGCATTTGTTGAATTTTTAAACTCTGAAGGGTGGAACAGATTGTACTCGGCGTCCTGAGTCTTGTACCGAAGAGATTTCGGCTCTATCTCTCATAGTTGCCGAGATATTTCGAAAAAACCGAGAAATTTGCTAGCCGGGCATTTGTTGAATTTTTAAACTCTGAAGGGTGGAACAGATTGTACTCGGCGTCCTGAGTCTTGTACCGAAGAGATTTCGGCTCTATCTCTCATAGTTGCCGAGATATTTCGAAAAAACCGAGAAATTTGCTAGCCGGGCATTTGTTGAATTTTTAAACTCTGAAGGGTGGAACAGATTGTACTCGGCGTCCTGAGTCTTGTACCGAAGAGATTTCGGCTCTATCTCTCATAGTTGCCGAGATATTTCGAAAAAACCGAGAAATTTGCTAGCCGGGCATTTGTTGAATTTTTAAACTCTGAAGGGTGGAACAGATTGTACTCGGCGTCCTGAGTCTTGTACCGAAGAGATTTCGGCTCTATCTCTCATAGTTGCCGAGATATTTCGAAAAAACCGAGAAATTTGCTAGCCGGGCATTTGTTGAATTTTTAAACTCTGAAGGGTGGAACAGATTGTACTCGGCGTCCTGAGTCTTGTACCGAAGAGATTTCGGCTCTATCTCTCATAGTTGCCGAGATATTTCGAAAAAACCGAGAAATTTGCTAGCCGGGCATTTGTTGAATTTTTAAACTCTGAAGGGTGGAACAGATTGTACTCGGCGTCCTGAGTCTTGTACCGAAGAGATTTCGGCTCTATCTCTCATAGTTGCCGAGATATTTCGAAAAAACCGAGAAATTTGCTAGCCGGGCATTTGTTGAATTTTTAAACTCTGAAGGGTGGAACAGATTGTACTCGGCGTCCTGAGTCTTGTACCGAAGAGATTTCGGCTCTATCTCTCATAGTTGCCGAGATATTTCGAAAAAACCGAGAAATTTGCTAGCCGGGCATTTGTTGAATTTTTAAACTCTGAAGGGTGGAACAGATTGTACTCGGCGTCCTGAGTCTTGTACCGAAGAGATTTCGGCTCTATCTCTCATAGTTGCCGAGATATTTCGAAAAAACCGAGAAATTTGCTAGCCGGGCATTTGTTGAATTTTTAAACTCTGAAGGGTGGAACAGATTGTACTCGGCGTCCTGAGTCTTGTACCGAAGAGATTTCGGCTCTATCTCTCATAGTTGCCGAGATATTTCGAAAAAACCGAGAAATTTGCTAGCCGGGCATTTGTTGAATTTTTAAACTCTGAAGGGTGGAACAGATTGTACTCGGCGTCCTGAGTCTTGTACCGAAGAGATTTCGGCTCTATCTCTCATAGTTGCCGAGATATTTCGAAAAAACCGAGAAATTTGCTAGCCGGGCATTTGTTGAATTTTTAAACTCTGAAGGGTGGAACAGATTGTACTCGGCGTCCTGAGTCTTGTACCGAAGAGATTTCGGCTCTATCTCTCATAGTTGCCGAGATATTTCGAAAAAACCGAGAAATTTGCTAGCCGGGCATTTGTTGAATTTTTAAACTCTGAAGGGTGGAACAGATTGTACTCGGCGTCCTGAGTCTTGTACCGAAGAGATTTCGGCTCTATCTCTCATAGTTGCCGAGATATTTCGAAAAAACCGAGAAATTTGCTAGCCGGGCATTTGTTGAATTTTTAAACTCTGAAGGGTGGAACAGATTGTACTCGGCGTCCTGAGTCTTGTACCGAAGAGATTTCGGCTCTATCTATCATAGTTGCCGAGATATTTCGAAAAAACCGAGAAATTTGCTAGCCGGGCATTTGTTGAATTTTTAAACTCTGAAGGGTGGAACAGATTGTACTCGGCGTCCTGAGTCTTGTACCGAAGAGATTTCGGCTCTATCTCTCATAGTTGCCGAGATATTTCGAAAAAACCGAGAAATTTGCTAGCCGGGCATTTGTTGAATTTTTAAACTCTGAAGGGTGGAACAGATTGTACTCGGCGTCCTGAGTCTTGTACCGAAGAGATTTCGGCTCTATCTATCATAGTTGCCGAGATATTTCGAAAAAACCGAGAAATTTGCTAGCCGGGCATTTGTTGAATTTTTAAACTCTGAAGGGTGGAACAGATTGTACTCGGCGTCCTGAGTCTTGTACCGAAGAGATTTCGGCTCTATCTCTCATAGTTGCCGAGATATTTCGAAAAAACCGAGAAATTTGCTAGCCGGGCATTTGTTGAATTTTTAAACTCTGAAGGGTGGAACAGATTGTACTCGGCGTCCTGAGTCTTGTACCGAAGAGATTTCGGCTCTATCTCTCATAGTTGCCGAGATATTTCGAAAAAACCGAGAAATTTGCTAGCCGGGCATTTGTTGAATTTTTAAACTCTGAAGGGTGGAACAGATTGTACTCGGCGTCCTGAGTCTTGTACCGAAGAGATTTCGGCTCTATCTCTCATAGTTGCCGAGATATTTCGAAAAAACCGAGAAATTTGCTAGCCGGGCATTTGTTGAATTTTTAAACTCTGAAGGGTGGAACAGATTGTACTCGGCGTCCTGAGTCTTGTACCGAAGAGATTTCGGCTCTATCTCTCATAGTTGCCGAGATATTTCGAAAAAACCGAGAAATTTGCTAGCCGGGCATTTGTTGAATTTTTAAACTCTGAAGGGTGGAACAGATTGTACTCGGCGTCCTGAGTCTTGTACCGAAGAGATTTCGGCTCTATCTCTCATAGTTGCCGAGATATTTCGAAAAAACCGAGAAATTTGCTAGCCGGGCATTTGTTGAATTTTTAAACTCTGAAGGGTGGAACAGATTGTACTCGGCGTCCTGAGTCTTGTACCGAAGAGATTTCGGCTCTATCTCTCATAGTTGCCGAGATATTTCGAAAAACCGAGAAATTTGCTAGCCGGGCATTTGTTGAATTTTTAAACTCTGAAGGGTGGAACAGATTGTACTCGGCGTCCTGAGTCTTGTACCGAAGAGATTTCGGCTCTATCTCTCATAGTTGCCGAGATATTTCGAAAAAACCGAGAAATTTGCTAGCCGGGCATTTGTTGAATTTTTAAACTCTGAAGGGTGGAACAGATTGTACTCGGCGTCCTGAGTCTTGTACCGAAGAGATTTCGGCTCTATCTCTCATAGTTGCCGAGATATTTCGAAAAAACCGAGAAATTTGCTAGCCGGGCATTTGTTGAATTTTTAAACTCTGAAGGGTGGAACAGATTGTACTCGGCGTCCTGAGTCTTGTACCGAAGAGATTTCGGCTCTATCTATCATAGTTGCCGAGATATTTCGAAAAAACCGAGAAATTTGCTAGCCGGGCATTTGTTGAATTTTTAAACTCTGAAGGGTGGAACAGATTGTACTCGGCGTCCTGAGTCTTGTACCGAAGAGATTTCGGCTCTATCTCTCATAGTTGCCGAGATATTTCGAAAAAACCGAGAAATTTGCTAGCCGGGCATTTGTTGAATTTTTAAACTCTGAAGGGTGGAACAGATTGTACTCGGCGTCCTGAGTCTTGTACCGAAGAGATTTCGGCTCTATCTCTCATAGTTGCCGAGATATTTCGAAAAAACCGAGAAATTTGCTAGCCGGGCATTTGTTGAATTTTTAAACTCTGAAGGGTGGAACAGATTGTACTCGGCGTCCTGAGTCTTGTACCGAAGAGATTTCGGCTCTATCTCTCATAGTTGCCGAGATATTTCGAAAAAACCGAGAAATTTGCTAGCCGGGCATTTGTTGAATTTTTAAACTCTGAAGGGTGGAACAGATTGTACTCGGCGTCCTGAGTCTTGTACCGAAGAGATTTCGGCTCTATCTCTCATAGTTGCCGAGATATTTCGAAAAAACCGAGAAATTTGCTAGCCGGGCATTTGTTGAATTTTTAAACTCTGAAGGGTGGAACAGATTGTACTCGGCGTCCTGAGTCTTGTACCGAAGAGATTTCGGCTCTATCTATCATAGTTGCCGAGATATTTCGAAAAAACCGAGAAATTTGCTAGCCGGGCATTTGTTGAATTTTTAAACTCTGAAGGGTGGAACAGATTGTACTCGGCGTCCTGAGTCTTGTACCGAAGAGATTTCGGCTCTATCTCTCATAGTTGCCGAGATATTTCGAAAAAACCGAGAAATTTGCTAGCCGGGCATTTGTTGAATTTTTAAACTCTGAAGGGTGGAACAGATTGTACTCGGCGTCCTGAGTCTTGTACCGAAGAGATTTCGGCTCTATCTCTCATAGTTGCCGAGATATTTCGAAAAAACCGAGAAATTTGCTAGCCGGGCATTTGTTGAATTTTTAAACTCTGAAGGGTGGAACAGATTGTACTCGGCGTCCTGAGTCTTGTACCGAAGAGATTTCGGCTCTATCTCTCATAGTTGCCGAGATATTTCGAAAAAAACCGAGAAATTTGCTAGCCGGGCATTTGTTGAATTTTTAAACTCTGAAGGGTGGAACAGATTGTACTCGGCGTCCTGAGTCTTGTACCGAAGAGATTTCGGCTCTATCTCTCATAGTTGCCGAGATATTTCGAAAAAACCGAGAAATTTGCTAGCCGGGCATTTGTTGAATTTTTAAACTCTGAAGGGTGGAACAGATTGTACTCGGCGTCCTGAGTCTTGTACCGAAGAGATTTCGGCTCTATCTCTCATAGTTGCCGAGATATTTCGAAAAAACCGAGAAATTTGCTAGCCGGGCATTTGTTGAATTTTTAAACTCTGAAGGGTGGAACAGATTGTACTCGGCGTCCTGAGTCTTGTACCGAAGAGATTTCGGCTCTATCTATCATAGTTGCCGAGATATTTCGAAAAAACCGAGAAATTTGCTAGCCGGGCATTTGTTGAATTTTTAAACTCTGAAGGGTGGAACAGATTGTACTCGGCGTCCTGAGTCTTGTACCGAAGAGATTTCGGCTCTATCTCTCATAGTTGCCGAGATATTTCGAAAAAACCGAGAAATTTGCTAGCCGGGCATTTGTTGAATTTTTAAACTCTGAAGGGTGGAACAGATTGTACTCGGCGTCCTGAGTCTTGTACCGAAGAGATTTCGGCTCTATCTCTCATAGTTGCCGAGATATTTCGAAAAAACCGAGAAATTTGCTAGCCGGGCATTTGTTGAATTTTTAAACTCTGAAGGGTGGAACAGATTGTACTCGGCGTCCTGAGTCTTGTACCGAAGAGATTTCGGCTCTATCTCTCATAGTTGCCGAGATATTTCGAAAAAACCGAGAAATTTGCTAGCCGGGCATTTGTTGAATTTTTAAACTCTGAAGGGTGGAACAGATTGTACTCGGCGTCCTGAGTCTTGTACCGAAGAGATTTCGGCTCTATCTCTCATAGTTGCCGAGATATTTCGAAAAAACCGAGAAATTTGCTAGCCGGGCATTTGTTGAATTTTTAAACTCTGAAGGGTGGAACAGATTGTACTCGGCGTCCTGAGTCTTGTACCGAAGAGATTTCGGCTCTATCTCTCATAGTTGCCGAGATATTTCGAAAAAACCGAGAAATTTGCTAGCCGGGCATTTGTTGAATTTTTAAACTCTGAAGGGTGGAACAGATTGTACTCGGCGTCCTGAGTCTTGTACCGAAGAGATTTCGGCTCTATCTCTCATAGTTGCCGAGATATTTCGAAAAACCGAGAAATTTGCTAGCCGGGCATTTGTTGAATTTTTAAACTCTGAAGGGTGGAACAGATTGTACTCGGCGTCCTGAGTCTTGTACCGAAGAGATTTCGGCTCTATCTATCATAGTTGCCGAGATATTTCGAAAAAACCGAGAAATTTGCTAGCCGGGCATTTGTTGAATTTTTAAACTCTGAAGGGTGGAACAGATTGTACTCGGCGTCCTGAGTCTTGTACCGAAGAGATTTCGGCTCTATCTCTCATAGTTGCCGAGATATTTCGAAAAAACCGAGAAATTTGCTAGCCGGGCATTTGTTGAATTTTTAAACTCTGAAGGGTGGAACAGATTGTACTCGGCGTCCTGAGTCTTGTACCGAAGAGATTTCGGCTCTATCTCTCATAGTTGCCGAGATATTTCGAAAAAACCGAGAAATTTGCTAGCCGGGCATTTGTTGAATTTTTAAACTCTGAAGGGTGGAACAGATTGTACTCGGCGTCCTGAGTCTTGTACCGAAGAGATTTCGGCTCTATCTCTCATAGTTGCCGAGATATTTCGAAAAAACCGAGAAATTTGCTAGCCGGGCATTTGTTGAATTTTTAAACTCTGAAGGGTGGAACAGATTGTACTCGGCGTCCTGAGTCTTGTACCGAAGAGATTTCGGCTCTATCTCTCATAGTTGCCGAGATATTTCGAAAAAACCGAGAAATTTGCTAGCCGGGCATTTGTTGAATTTTTAAACTCTGAAGGGTGGAACAGATTGTACTCGGCGTCCTGAGTCTTGTACCGAAGAGATTTCGGCTCTATATCTCTCATAGTTGCCGAGATATTTCGAAAAAACCGAGAAATTTGCTAGCCGGGCATTTGTTGAATTTTTAAACTCTGAAGGGTGGAACAGATTGTACTCGGCGTCCTGAGTCTTGTACCGAAGAGATTTCGGCTCTATCTCTCATAGTTGCCGAGATATTTCGAAAAAACCGAGAAATTTGCTAGCCGGGCATTTGTTGAATTTTTAAACTCTGAAGGGTGGAACAGATTGTACTCGGCGTCCTGAGTCTTGTACCGAAGAGATTTCGGCTCTATCTCTCATAGTTGCCGAGATATTTCGAAAAAACCGAGAAATTTGCTAGCCGGGCATTTGTTGAATTTTTAAACTCTGAAGGGTGGAACAGATTGTACTCGGCGTCCTGAGTCTTGTACCGAAGAGATTTCGGCTCTATCTCTCATAGTTGCCGAGATATTTCGAAAAAACCGAGAAATTTGCTAGCCGGGCATTTGTTGAATTTTTAAACTCTGAAGGGTGGAACAGATTGTACTCGGCGTCCTGAGTCTTGTACCGAAGAGATTTCGGCTCTATCTCTCATAGTTGCCGAGATATTTCGAAAAAACCGAGAAATTTGCTAGCCGGGCATTTGTTGAATTTTTAAACTCTGAAGGGTGGAACAGATTGTACTCGGCGTCCTGAGTCTTGTACCGAAGAGATTTCGGCTCTATCTATCATAGTTGCCGAGATATTTCGAAAAAACCGAGAAATTTGCTAGCCGGGCATTTGTTGAATTTTTAAACTCTGAAGGGTGGAACAGATTGTACTCGGCGTCCTGAGTCTTGTACCGAAGAGATTTCGGCTCTATCTCTCATAGTTGCCGAGATATTTCGAAAAAACCGAGAAATTTGCTAGCCGGGCATTTGTTGAATTTTTAAACTCTGAAGGGTGGAACAGATTGTACTCGGCGTCCTGAGTCTTGTACCGAAGAGATTTCGGCTCTATCTCTCATAGTTGCCGAGATATTTCGAAAAAACCGAGAAATTTGCTAGCCGGGCATTTGTTGAATTTTTAAACTCTGAAGGGTGGAACAGATTGTACTCGGCGTCCTGAGTCTTGTACCGAAGAGATTTCGGCTCTATCTATCATAGTTGCCGAGATATTTCGAAAAAACCGAGAAATTTGCTAGCCGGGCATTTGTTGAATTTTTAAACTCTGAAGGGTGGAACAGATTGTACTCGGCGTCCTGAGTCTTGTACCGAAGAGATTTCGGCTCTATCTCTCATAGTTGCCGAGATATTTCGAAAAAACCGAGAAATTTGCTAGCCGGGCATTTGTTGAATTTTTAAACTCTGAAGGGTGGAACAGATTGTACTCGGCGTCCTGAGTCTTGTACCGAAGAGATTTCGGCTCTATCTCTCATAGTTGCCGAGATATTTCGAAAAAACCGAGAAATTTGCTAGCCGGGCATTTGTTGAATTTTTAAACTCTGAAGGGTGGAACAGATTGTACTCGGCGTCCTGAGTCTTGTACCGAAGAGATTTCGGCTCTATCTCTCATAGTTGCCGAGATATTTCGAAAAAACCGAGAAATTTGCTAGCCGGGCATTTGTTGAATTTTTAAACTCTGAAGGGTGGAACAGATTGTACTCGGCGTCCTGAGTCTTGTACCGAAGAGATTTCGGCTCTATCTATCATAGTTGCCGAGATATTTCGAAAAAACCGAGAAATTTGCTAGCCGGGCATTTGTTGAATTTTTAAACTCTGAAGGGTGGAACAGATTGTACTCGGCGTCCTGAGTCTTGTACCGAAGAGATTTCGGCTCTATCTCTCATAGTTGCCGAGATATTTCGAAAAAACCGAGAAATTTGCTAGCCGGGCATTTGTTGAATTTTTAAACTCTGAAGGGTGGAACAGATTGTACTCGGCGTCCTGAGTCTTGTACCGAAGAGATTTCGGCTCTATCTCTCATAGTTGCCGAGATATTTCGAAAAAACCGAGAAATTTGCTAGCCGGGCATTTGTTGAATTTTTAAACTCTGAAGGGTGGAACAGATTGTACTCGGCGTCCTGAGTCTTGTACCGAAGAGATTTCGGCTCTATCTCTCATAGTTGCCGAGATATTTCGAAAAAACCGAGAAATTTGCTAGCCGGGCATTTGTTGAATTTTTAAACTCTGAAGGGTGGAACAGATTGTACTCGGCGTCCTGAGTCTTGTACCGAAGAGATTTCGGCTCTATCTATCATAGTTGCCGAGATATTTCGAAAAAACCGAGAAATTTGCTAGCCGGGCATTTGTTGAATTTTTAAACTCTGAAGGGTGGAACAGATTGTACTCGGCGTCCTGAGTCTTGTACCGAAGAGATTTCGGCTCTATCTCTCATAGTTGCCGAGATATTTCGAAAAAACCGAGAAATTTGCTAGCCGGGCATTTGTTGAATTTTTAAACTCTGAAGGGTGGAACAGATTGTACTCGGCGTCCTGAGTCTTGTACCGAAGAGATTTCGGCTCTATCTATCATAGTTGCCGAGATATTTCGAAAAAACCGAGAAATTTGCTAGCCGGGCATTTGTTGAATTTTTAAACTCTGAAGGGTGGAACAGATTGTACTCGGCGTCCTGAGTCTTGTACCGAAGAGATTTCGGCTCTATCTCTCATAGTTGCCGAGATATTTCGAAAAAACCGAGAAATTTGCTAGCCGGGCATTTGTTGAATTTTTAAACTCTGAAGGGTGGAACAGATTGTACTCGGCGTCCTGAGTCTTGTACCGAAGAGATTTCGGCTCTATCTCTCATAGTTGCCGAGATATTTCGAAAAAACCGAGAAATTTGCTAGCCGGGCATTTGTTGAATTTTTAAACTCTGAAGGGTGGAACAGATTGTACTCGGCGTCCTGAGTCTTGTACCGAAGAGATTTCGGCTCTATCTCTCATAGTTGCCGAGATATTTCGAAAAAACCGAGAAATTTGCTAGCCGGGCATTTGTTGAATTTTTAAACTCTGAAGGGTGGAACAGATTGTACTCGGCGTCCTGAGTCTTGTACCGAAGAGATTTCGGCTCTATCTCTCATAGTTGCCGAGATATTTCGAAAAAACCGAGAAATTTGCTAGCCGGGCATTTGTTGAATTTTTAAACTCTGAAGGGTGGAACAGATTGTACTCGGCGTCCTGAGTCTTGTACCGAAGAGATTTCGGCTCTATCTATCATAGTTGCCGAGATATTTCGAAAAAACCGAGAAATTTGCTAGCCGGGCATTTGTTGAATTTTTAAACTCTGAAGGGTGGAACAGATTGTACTCGGCGTCCTGAGTCTTGTACCGAAGAGATTTCGGCTCTATCTATCATAGTTGCCGAGATATTTCGAAAAAACCGAGAAATTTGCTAGCCGGGCATTTGTTGAATTTTTAAACTCTGAAGGGTGGAACAGATTGTACTCGGCGTCCTGAGTCTTGTACCGAAGAGATTTCGGCTCTATCTATCATAGTTGCCGAGATATTTCGAAAAAACCGAGAAATTTGCTAGCCGGGCATTTGTTGAATTTTTAAACTCTGAAGGGTGGAACAGATTGTACTCGGCGTCCTGAGTCTTGTACCGAAGAGATTTCGGCTCTATCTCTCATAGTTGCCGAGATATTTCGAAAAAACCGAGAAATTTGCTAGCCGGGCATTTGTTGAATTTTTAAACTCTGAAGGGTGGAACAGATTGTACTCGGCGTCCTGAGTCTTGTACCGAAGAGATTTCGGCTCTATCTCTCATAGTTGCCGAGATATTTCGAAAAACCGAGAAATTTGCTAGCCGGGCATTTGTTGAATTTTTAAACTCTGAAGGGTGGAACAGATTGTACTCGGCGTCCTGAGTCTTGTACCGAAGAGATTTCGGCTCTATCTCTCATAGTTGCCGAGATATTTCGAAAAAACCGAGAAATTTGCTAGCCGGGCATTTGTTGAATTTTTAAACTCTGAAGGGTGGAACAGATTGTACTCGGCGTCCTGAGTCTTGTACCGAAGAGATTTCGGCTCTATCTATCATAGTTGCCGAGATATTTCGAAAAAACCGAGAAATTTGCTAGCCGGGCATTTGTTGAATTTTTAAACTCTGAAGGGTGGAACAGATTGTACTCGGCGTCCTGAGTCTTGTACCGAAGAGATTTCGGCTCTATCTCTCATAGTTGCCGAGATATTTCGAAAAAACCGAGAAATTTGCTAGCCGGGCATTTGTTGAATTTTTAAACTCTGAAGGGTGGAACAGATTGTACTCGGCGTCCTGAGTCTTGTACCGAAGAGATTTCGGCTCTATCTCTCATAGTTGCCGAGATATTTCGAAAAAACCGAGAAATTTGCTAGCCGGGCATTTGTTGAATTTTTAAACTCTGAAGGGTGGAACAGATTGTACTCGGCGTCCTGAGTCTTGTACCGAAGAGATTTCGGCTCTATCTATCTCATAGTTGCCGAGATATTTCGAAAAAACCGAGAAATTTGCTAGCCGGGCATTTGTTGAATTTTTAAACTCTGAAGGGTGGAACAGATTGTACTCGGCGTCCTGAGTCTTGTACCGAAGAGATTTCGGCTCTATCTCTCATAGTTGCCGAGATATTTCGAAAAAACCGAGAAATTTGCTAGCCGGGCATTTGTTGAATTTTTAAACTCTGAAGGGTGGAACAGATTGTACTCGGCGTCCTGAGTCTTGTACCGAAGAGATTTCGGCTCTATCTCTCATAGTTGCCGAGATATTTCGAAAAAACCGAGAAATTTGCTAGCCGGGCATTTGTTGAATTTTTAAACTCTGAAGGGTGGAACAGATTGTACTCGGCGTCCTGAGTCTTGTACCGAAGAGATTTCGGCTCTATCTATCATAGTTGCCGAGATATTTCGAAAAAACCGAGAAATTTGCTAGCCGGGCATTTGTTGAATTTTTAAACTCTGAAGGGTGGAACAGATTGTACTCGGCGTCCTGAGTCTTGTACCGAAGAGATTTCGGCTCTATCTCTCATAGTTGCCGAGATATTTCGAAAAAACCGAGAAATTTGCTAGCCGGGCATTTGTTGAATTTTTAAACTCTGAAGGGTGGAACAGATTGTACTCGGCGTCCTGAGTCTTGTACCGAAGAGATTTCGGCTCTATCTCTCATAGTTGCCGAGATATTTCGAAAAAACCGAGAAATTTGCTAGCCGGGCATTTGTTGAATTTTTAAACTCTGAAGGGTGGAACAGATTGTACTCGGCGTCCTGAGTCTTGTACCGAAGAGATTTCGGCTCTATCTCTCATAGTTGCCGAGATATTTCGAAAAAACCGAGAAATTTGCTAGCCGGGCATTTGTTGAATTTTTAAACTCTGAAGGGTGGAACAGATTGTACTCGGCGTCCTGAGTCTTGTACCGAAGAGATTTCGGCTCTATCTATCATAGTTGCCGAGATATTTCGAAAAAACCGAGAAATTTGCTAGCCGGGCATTTGTTGAATTTTTAAACTCTGAAGGGTGGAACAGATTGTACTCGGCGTCCTGAGTCTTGTACCGAAGAGATTTCGGCTCTATCTATCATAGTTGCCGAGATATTTCGAAAAAACCGAGAAATTTGCTAGCCGGGCATTTGTTGAATTTTTAAACTCTGAAGGGTGGAACAGATTGTACTCGGCGTCCTGAGTCTTGTACCGAAGAGATTTCGGCTCTATCTCTCATAGTTGCCGAGATATTTCGAAAAAACCGAGAAATTTGCTAGCCGGGCATTTGTTGAATTTTTAAACTCTGAAGGGTGGAACAGATTGTACTCGGCGTCCTGAGTCTTGTACCGAAGAGATTTCGGCTCTATCTCTCATAGTTGCCGAGATATTTCGAAAAAACCGAGAAATTTGCTAGCCGGGCATTTGTTGAATTTTTAAACTCTGAAGGGTGGAACAGATTGTACTCGGCGTCCTGAGTCTTGTACCGAAGAGATTTCGGCTCTATCTCTCATAGTTGCCGAGATATTTCGAAAAAACCGAGAAATTTGCTAGCCGGGCATTTGTTGAATTTTTAAACTCTGAAGGGTGGAACAGATTGTACTCGGCGTCCTGAGTCTTGTACCGAAGAGATTTCGGCTCTATCTCTCATAGTTGCCGAGATATTTCGAAAAAACCGAGAAATTTGCTAGCCGGGCATTTGTTGAATTTTTAAACTCTGAAGGGTGGAACAGATTGTACTCGGCGTCCTGAGTCTTGTACCGAAGAGATTTCGGCTCTATCTCTCATAGTTGCCGAGATATTTCGAAAAAACCGAGAAATTTGCTAGCCGGGCATTTGTTGAATTTTTAAACTCTGAAGGGTGGAACAGATTGTACTCGGCGTCCTGAGTCTTGTACCGAAGAGATTTCGGCTCTATCTCTCATAGTTGCCGAGATATTTCGAAAAAACCGAGAAATTTGCTAGCCGGGCATTTGTTGAATTTTTAAACTCTGAAGGGTGGAACAGATTGTACTCGGCGTCCTGAGTCTTGTACCGAAGAGATTTCGGCTCTATCTATCATAGTTGCCGAGATATTTCGAAAAAACCGAGAAATTTGCTAGCCGGGCATTTGTTGAATTTTTAAACTCTGAAGGGTGGAACAGATTGTACTCGGCGTCCTGAGTCTTGTACCGAAGAGATTTCGGCTCTATCTCTCATAGTTGCCGAGATATTTCGAAAAAACCGAGAAATTTGCTAGCCGGGCATTTGTTGAATTTTTAAACTCTGAAGGGTGGAACAGATTGTACTCGGCGTCCTGAGTCTTGTACCGAAGAGATTTCGGCTCTATCTCTCATAGTTGCCGAGATATTTCGAAAAAACCGAGAAATTTGCTAGCCGGGCATTTGTTGAATTTTTAAACTCTGAAAGGTGGAACAGATTGTACTCGGCGTCCTGAGTCTTGTACCGAAGAGATTTCGGCTCTATCTCTCATAGTTGCCGAGATATTTCGAAAAAACCGAGAAATTTGCTAGCCGGGCATTTGTTGAATTTTTAAACTCTGAAGGGTGGAACAGATTGTACTCGGCGTCCTGAGTCTTGTACCGAAGAGATTTCGGCTCTATCTCTCATAGTTGCCGAGATATTTCGAAAAAACCGAGAAATTTGCTAGCCGGGCATTTGTTGAATTTTTAAACTCTGAAGGGTGGAACAGATTGTACTCGGCGTCCTGAGTCTTGTACCGAAGAGATTTCGGCTCTATCTCTCATAGTTGCCGAGATATTTCGAAAAAACCGAGAAATTTGCTAGCCGGGCATTTGTTGAATTTTTAAACTCTGAAGGGTGGAACAGATTGTACTCGGCGTCCTGAGTCTTGTACCGAAGAGATTTCGGCTCTATCTCTCATAGTTGCCGAGATATTTCGAAAAAACCGAGAAATTTGCTAGCCGGGCATTTGTTGAATTTTTAAACTCTGAAGGGTGGAACAGATTGTACTCGGCGTCCTGAGTCTTGTACCGAAGAGATTTCGGCTCTATCTCTCATAGTTGCCGAGATATTTCGAAAAAACCGAGAAATTTGCTAGCCGGGCATTTGTTGAATTTTTAAACTCTGAAGGGTGGAACAGATTGTACTCGGCGTCCTGAGTCTTGTACCGAAGAGATTTCGGCTCTATCTCTCATAGTTGCCGAGATATTTCGAAAAAACCGAGAAATTTGCTAGCCGGGCATTTGTTGAATTTTTAAACTCTGAAGGGTGGAACAGATTGTACTCGGCGTCCTGAGTCTTGTACCGAAGAGATTTCGGCTCTATCTCTCATAGTTGCCGAGATATTTCGAAAAAACCGAGAAATTTGCTAGCCGGGCATTTGTTGAATTTTTAAACTCTGAAGGGTGGAACAGATTGTACTCGGCGTCCTGAGTCTTGTACCGAAGAGATTTCGGCTCTATCTCTCATAGTTGCCGAGATATTTCGAAAAAACCGAGAAATTTGCTAGCCGGGCATTTGTTGAATTTTTAAACTCTGAAGGGTGGAACAGATTGTACTCGGCGTCCTGAGTCTTGTACCGAAGAGATTTCGGCTCTATCTCTCATAGTTGCCGAGATATTTCGAAAAACCGAGAAATTTGCTAGCCGGGCATTTGTTGAATTTTTAAACTCTGAAGGGTGGAACAGATTGTACTCGGCGTCCTGAGTCTTGTACCGAAGAGATTTCGGCTCTATCTCTCATAGTTGCCGAGATATTTCGAAAAACCGAGAAATTTGCTAGCCGGGCATTTGTTGAATTTTTAAACTCTGAAGGGTGGAACAGATTGTACTCGGCGTCCTGAGTCTTGTACCGAAGAGATTTCGGCTCTATCTCTCATAGTTGCCGAGATATTTCGAAAAAACCGAGAAATTTGCTAGCCGGGCATTTGTTGAATTTTTAAACTCTGAAGGGTGGAACAGATTGTACTCGGCGTCCTGAGTCTTGTACCGAAGAGATTTCGGCTCTATCTCTCATAGTTGCCGAGATATTTCGAAAAAACCGAGAAATTTGCTAGCCGGGCATTTGTTGAATTTTTAAACTCTGAAGGGTGGAACAGATTGTACTCGGCGTCCTGAGTCTTGTACCGAAGAGATTTCGGCTCTATCTCTCATAGTTGCCGAGATATTTCGAAAAACCGAGAAATTTGCTAGCCGGGCATTTGTTGAATTTTTAAACTCTGAAGGGTGGAACAGATTGTACTCGGCGTCCTGAGTCTTGTACCGAAGAGATTTCGGCTCTATCTCTCATAGTTGCCGAGATATTTCGAAAAAACCGAGAAATTTGCTAGCCGGGCATTTGTTGAATTTTTAAACTCTGAAGGGTGGAACAGATTGTACTCGGCGTCCTGAGTCTTGTACCGAAGAGATTTCGGCTCTATCTCTCATAGTTGCCGAGATATTTCGAAAAAACCGAGAAATTTGCTAGCCGGGCATTTGTTGAATTTTTAAACTCTGAAGGGTGGAACAGATTGTACTCGGCGTCCTGAGTCTTGTACCGAAGAGATTTCGGCTCTATCTCTCATAGTTGCCGAGATATTTCGAAAAAACCGAGAAATTTGCTAGCCGGGCATTTGTTGAATTTTTAAACTCTGAAGGGTGGAACAGATTGTACTCGGCGTCCTGAGTCTTGTACCGAAGAGATTTCGGCTCTATCTCTCATAGTTGCCGAGATATTTCGAAAAACCGAGAAATTTGCTAGCCGGGCATTTGTTGAATTTTTAAACTCTGAAGGGTGGAACAGATTGTACTCGGCGTCCTGAGTCTTGTACCGAAGAGATTTCGGCTCTATCTCTCATAGTTGCCGAGATATTTCGAAAAACCGAGAAATTTGCTAGCCGGGCATTTGTTGAATTTTTAAACTCTGAAGGGTGGAACAGATTGTACTCGGCGTCCTGAGTCTTGTACCGAAGAGATTTCGGCTCTATCTCTCATAGTTGCCGAGATATTTCGAAAAAACCGAGAAATTTGCTAGCCGGGCATTTGTTGAATTTTTAAACTCTGAAGGGTGGAACAGATTGTACTCGGCGTCCTGAGTCTTGTACCGAAGAGATTTCGGCTCTATCTCTCATAGTTGCCGAGATATTTCGAAAAAACCGAGAAATTTGCTAGCCGGGCATTTGTTGAATTTTTAAACTCTGAAGGGTGGAACAGATTGTACTCGGCGTCCTGAGTCTTGTACCGAAGAGATTTCGGCTCTATCTCTCATAGTTGCCGAGATATTTCGAAAAAACCGAGAAATTTGCTAGCCGGGCATTTGTTGAATTTTTAAACTCTGAAGGGTGGAACAGATTGTACTCGGCGTCCTGAGTCTTGTACCGAAGAGATTTCGGCTCTATCTCTCATAGTTGCCGAGATATTTCGAAAAAACCGAGAAATTTGCTAGCCGGGCATTTGTTGAATTTTTAAACTCTGAAGGGTGGAACAGATTGTACTCGGCGTCCTGAGTCTTGTACCGAAGAGATTTCGGCTCTATCTCTCATAGTTGCCGAGATATTTCGAAAAAACCGAGAAATTTGCTAGCCGGGCATTTGTTGAATTTTTAAACTCTGAAGGGTGGAACAGATTGTACTCGGCGTCCTGAGTCTTGTACCGAAGAGATTTCGGCTCTATCTCTCATAGTTGCCGAGATATTTCGAAAAACCGAGAAATTTGCTAGCCGGGCATTTGTTGAATTTTTAAACTCTGAAGGGTGGAACAGATTGTACTCGGCGTCCTGAGTCTTGTACCGAAGAGATTTCGGCTCTATCTCTCATAGTTGCCGAGATATTTCGAAAAAACCGAGAAATTTGCTAGCCGGGCATTTGTTGAATTTTTAAACTCTGAAGGGTGGAACAGATTGTACTCGGCGTCCTGAGTCTTGTACCGAAGAGATTTCGGCTCTATCTATCATAGTTGCCGAGATATTTCGAAAAACCGAGAAATTTGCTAGCCGGGCATTTGTTGAATTTTTAAACTCTGAAGGGTGGAACAGATTGTACTCGGCGTCCTGAGTCTTGTACCGAAGAGATTTCGGCTCTATCTCTCATAGTTGCCGAGATATTTCGAAAAAACCGAGAAATTTGCTAGCCGGGCATTTGTTGAATTTTTAAACTCTGAAGGGTGGAACAGATTGTACTCGGCGTCCTGAGTCTTGTACCGAAGAGATTTCGGCTCTATCTCTCATAGTTGCCGAGATATTTCGAAAAACCGAGAAATTTGCTAGCCGGGCATTTGTTGAATTTTTAAACTCTGAAGGGTGGAACAGATTGTACTCGGCGTCCTGAGTCTTGTACCGAAGAGATTTCGGCTCTATCTCTCATAGTTGCCGAGATATTTCGAAAAAACCGAGAAATTTGCTAGCCGGGCATTTGTTGAATTTTTAAACTCTGAAGGGTGGAACAGATTGTACTCGGCGTCCTGAGTCTTGTACCGAAGAGATTTCGGCTCTATCTCTCATAGTTGCCGAGATATTTCGAAAAAACCGAGAAATTTGCTAGCCGGGCATTTGTTGAATTTTTAAACTCTGAAGGGTGGAACAGATTGTACTCGGCGTCCTGAGTCTTGTACCGAAGAGATTTCGGCTCTATCTCTCATAGTTGCCGAGATATTTCGAAAAAACCGAGAAATTTGCTAGCCGGGCATTTGTTGAATTTTTAAACTCTGAAGGGTGGAACAGATTGTACTCGGCGTCCTGAGTCTTGTACCGAAGAGATTTCGGCTCTATCTCTCATAGTTGCCGAGATATTTCGAAAAAACCGAGAAATTTGCTAGCCGGGCATTTGTTGAATTTTTAAACTCTGAAGGGTGGAACAGATTGTACTCGGCGTCCTGAGTCTTGTACCGAAGAGATTTCGGCTCTATCTCTCATAGTTGCCGAGATATTTCGAAAAACCGAGAAATTTGCTAGCCGGGCATTTGTTG
Organism: Holotrichia oblita; assembly: GCA_023690525.1. Lineage (NCBI taxonomy): Eukaryota > Metazoa > Arthropoda > Insecta > Coleoptera > Scarabaeidae > Holotrichia > Holotrichia oblita. The sequence continues at coordinate 56,047 of JALQSN010000110.1, read as the reverse complement.
AATTTTTAAACTCTGAAGGGTGGAACAGATTGTACTCGGCGTCCTGAGTCTTGTACCGAAGAGATTTCGGCTCTATCTCTCATAGTTGCCGAGATATTTCGAAAAAACCGAGAAATTTGCTAGCCGGGCATTTGTTGAATTTTTAAACTCTGAAGGGTGGAACAGATTGTACTCGGCGTCCTGAGTCTTGTACCGAAGAGATTTCGGCTCTATCTATCATAGTTGCCGAGATATTTCGAAAAAACCGAGAAATTTGCTAGCCGGGCATTTGTTGAATTTTTAAACTCTGAAGGGTGGAACAGATTGTACTCGGCGTCCTGAGTCTTGTACCGAAGAGATTTCGGCTCATAGTTGCCGAGATATTTCGAAAAAACCGAGAAATTTGCTAGCCGGGCATTTGTTGAATTTTTAAACTCTGAAGGGTGGAACAGATTGTACTCGGCGTCCTGAGTCTTGTACCGAAGAGATTTCGGCTCTATCTATCATAGTTGCCGAGATATTTCGAAAAAACCGAGAAATTTGCTAGCCGGGCATTTGTTGAATTTTTAAACTCTGAAGGGTGGAACAGATTGTACTCGGCGTCCTGAGTCTTGTACCGAAGAGATTTCGGCTCTATCTCTCATAGTTGCCGAGATATTTCGAAAAAACCGAGAAATTTGCTAGCCGGGCATTTGTTGAATTTTTAAACTCTGAAGGGTGGAACAGATTGTACTCGGCGTCCTGAGTCTTGTACCGAAGAGATTTCGGCTCTATCTCTCATAGTTGCCGAGATATTTCGAAAAAACCGAGAAATTTGCTAGCCGGGCATTTGTTGAATTTTTAAACTCTGAAGGGTGGAACAGATTGTACTCGGCGTCCTGAGTCTTGTACCGAAGAGATTTCGGCTCTATCTATCATAGTTGCCGAGATATTTCGAAAAAACCGAGAAATTTGCTAGCCGGGCATTTGTTGAATTTTTAAACTCTGAAGGGTGGAACAGATTGTACTCGGCGTCCTGAGTCTTGTACCGAAGAGATTTCGGCTCTATCTCTCATAGTTGCCGAGATATTTCGAAAAAACCGAGAAATTTGCTAGCCGGGCATTTGTTGAATTTTTAAACTCTGAAGGGTGGAACAGATTGTACTCGGCGTCCTGAGTCTTGTACCGAAGAGATTTCGGCTCTATCTATCATAGTTGCCGAGATATTTCGAAAAAACCGAGAAATTTGCTAGCCGGGCATTTGTTGAATTTTTAAACTCTGAAGGGTGGAACAGATTGTACTCGGCGTCCTGAGTCTTGTACCGAAGAGATTTCGGCTCTATCTCTCATAGTTGCCGAGATATTTCGAAAAAACCGAGAAATTTGCTAGCCGGGCATTTGTTGAATTTTTAAACTCTGAAGGGTGGAACAGATTGTACTCGGCGTCCTGAGTCTTGTACCGAAGAGATTTCGGCTCTATCTATCATAGTTGCCGAGATATTTCGAAAAAACCGAGAAATTTGCTAGCCGGGCATTTGTTGAATTTTTAAACTCTGAAGGGTGGAACAGATTGTACTCGGCGTCCTGAGTCTTGTACCGAAGAGATTTCGGCTCTATCTATCATAGTTGCCGAGATATTTCGAAAAAACCGAGAAATTTGCTAGCCGGGCATTTGTTGAATTTTTAAACTCTGAAGGGTGGAACAGATTGTACTCGGCGTCCTGAGTCTTGTACCGAAGAGATTTCGGCTCTATCTATCATAGTTGCCGAGATATTTCGAAAAAACCGAGAAATTTGCTAGCCGGGCATTTGTTGAATTTTTAAACTCTGAAGGGTGGAACAGATTGTACTCGGCGTCCTGAGTCTTGTACCGAAGAGATTTCGGCTCTATCTCTCATAGTTGCCGAGATATTTCGAAAAAACCGAGAAATTTGCTAGCCGGGCATTTGTTGAATTTTTTTAAACTCTGAAGGGTGGAACAGATTGTACTCGGCGTCCTGAGTCTTGTACCGAAGAGATTTCGGCTCTATCTATCATAGTTGCCGAGATATTTCGAAAAAAACCGAGAAATTTGCTAGCCGGGCATTTGTTGAATTTTTAAACTCTGAAGGGTGGAACAGATTGTACTCGGCGTCCTGAGTCTTGTACCGAAGAGATTTCGGCTCTATCTATCATAGTTGCCGAGATATTTCGAAAAAACCGAGAAATTTGCTAGCCGGGCATTTGTTGAATTTTTAAACTCTGAAGGGTGGAACAGATTGTACTCGGCGTCCTGAGTCTTGTACCGAAGAGATTTCGGCTCTATCTATCATAGTTGCCGAGATATTTCGAAAAACCGAGAAATTTGCTAGCCGGGCATTTGTTGAATTTTTAAACTCTGAAGGGTGGAACAGATTGTACTCGGCGTCCTGAGTCTTGTACCGAAGAGATTTCGGCTCTATCTATCATAGTTGCCGAGATATTTCGAAAAAACCGAGAAATTTGCTAGCCGGGCATTTGTTGAATTTTTAAACTCTGAAGGGTGGAACAGATTGTACTCGGCGTCCTGAGTCTTGTACCGAAGAGATTTCGGCTCTATCTATCATAGTTGCCGAGATATTTCGAAAAAACCGAGAAATTTGCTAGCCGGGCATTTGTTGAATTTTTAAACTCTGAAGGGTGGAACAGATTGTACTCGGCGTCCTGAGTCTTGTACCGAAGAGATTTCGGCTCTATCTATCATAGTTGCCGAGATATTTCGAAAAAACCGAGAAATTTGCTAGCCGGGCATTTGTTGAATTTTTAAACTCTGAAGGGTGGAACAGATTGTACTCGGCGTCCTGAGTCTTGTACCGAAGAGATTTCGGCTCTATCTATCATAGTTGCCGAGATATTTCGAAAAAAACCGAGAAATTTGCTAGCCGGGCATTTGTTGAATTTTTAAACTCTGAAGGGTGGAACAGATTGTACTCGGCGTCCTGAGTCTTGTACCGAAGAGATTTCGGCTCTATCTATCATAGTTGCCGAGATATTTCCGAAAAAACCGAAAATTTGCTAGCCGGGCATTTGTTGAATTTTTAAACCTTTTTTTGAAGGGCGGAACAGATTGTACTCGGCGTCCTGAGTCTTGTACTGAAGAGATTTCGGCCTCGATCCATCATAGTTCATGAGATATTTCGAAAAACCGAGAAATTCTAGCCGGGCATTTGCTGGGAATTTTTAAACTCTGAAGGTGAAAAGGATTGTGTACTCGGCGTCCCGAGTCTTGTACCGAAGAGATTTTGGCTCTATCTATCATAGTTGCCGATATTTTCGAAAAACCGAGAAATTTGCTAGCCGGGCATTTGTTGAATTTTTAAACTTGAAGGGTGGAACAGATTGCACTTTTGGCGTCCCGAGTCTTGTACCGAAGAGATTTCGGCTATTTCATCATAGTTGCCGAGATATTTTGAAAAAACCGGAGAAATTTTATAGCTGGCATTTGTTGAATTTTTAAACTTTGAAGGGTGGGAACAGATTGTACTCGGCGTCCCGAGTCTTGTACTGAAGAGATTTGGCTCTATCTTCAGCTAGTTGCCGAGATATTTGAAACCGAGAAATTTGCTAGCCGGGCATTTGTTGAATTTTTAAACTTTGAAGGTTGGAACAGATTGTACTCGGCGTCCGGAGTTCTTGTACTGAAGAGATTTCGCCTCATCCATCATAGTTGCCGAGATATTTTCGCAAAAAACCGAGAAATTTGCTAGCTGGCATTTGTTGAATTTTTAAACTCTGAAGCTGGCGGAACAGATTGTACTCGGCGTCCTGAGTCTTGTACTGGAAGAGATTTCGGCTCATCTCTCATAGTTGCCGAGATATTTCGAAAAACTGAGAAATTTGCTAGCCGGGCATTTGTTGAATTTTTAAACTCTGAAGGGTGGAACAGATTGTACTCGGCGTCCTGAGTCTTGTATCGAAGAGATTCTGCTCCTATCTCTCATAGCCGAGATATTTCGAAAACCGAGAAATTTTGCTAGCCGGGCATTTGTTGAATTTTTAAACTCTGAAGGTTGGAACAGATTGTACTTCGGCGTCCTGAGTCTTACTGAAGAGATTTCGGCTCTATCTCTTCATAGCTGCCGAGATATTTTGAAAAACCGAGAAATTTGGTTAGCCGGCATTTGTTGAATTTTTAAACCTGAAGCGGTGGAAATGATTGTACTCGGCGTCCTGAGTCTTGTACCGAAGAGATTTCGGCTCTATCTCTCATAGTTGCCGAGATATTTCGAAAAACCGAGAAATTTGCTAGCCGGGCATTTGTTGAATTTTTAAACTCTGAAGGGTGGAACAGATTGTACTCGGCGTCCTGAGTCTTGACCGAAGAGATTTCGGCTCTATCTCTCATAGTTGCCGAGATATTTCGAAAAACCGAGAAATTTGCTAGCCGGGCATTTGTTGAATTTTTAAACTCTGAAGGGTGGAACAGATTGTACTCGGCGTCCTGAGTCTTGTACCGAAGAGATTTCGGCTCTATCTCTCATAGTTGCCGAGATATTTCGAAAAACCGAGAAATTTGCTAGCCGGGCATTTGTTGAATTTTTAAACTCTGAAGGGTGGAACAGATTGTACTCGGCGTCCTGAGTCTTGTACCGAAGAGATTTCGGCTCTATCTATCATAGTTGCCGAGATATTTCGAAAAACCGAGAAATTTGCTAGCCGGGCATTTGTTGAATTTTTAAACTCTGAAGGGTGGAACAGATTGTACTCGGCGTCCTGAGTCTTGTACCGAAGAGATTTCGGCTCTATCTCATAGTTGCCGAGATATTTCGAAAAACCGAGAAATTTGCTAGCCGGGCATTTGTTGAATTTTTAAACTCTGAAGGGTGGAACAGATTGTACTCGGCGTCCTGAGTCTTGTACCGAAGAGATTTCGGCTCTATCTATCATAGTTGCCGAGATATTTCGAAAAACCGAGAAATTTGCTAGCCGGGCATTTGTTGAATTTTTAAACTCTTGAAGGGTGGAACAGATTGTACTCGGCGTCCTGAGTCTTGTACCGAAGAGATTTCGGCTCTATCATAGTTGCCGAGATATTTCGAAAAACCGAGAAATTTGCTAGCCGGGCATTTGTTGAATTTTTAAACTCTGAAGGGTGGAACAGATTGTACTCGGCGTCCTGAGTCTTGTACCGAAGAGATTTCGGCTCTATCTATCATAGTTGCCGAGATATTTCGAAAAACCGAGAAATTTGCTAGCCGGGCATTTGTTGAATTTTTAAACTCTGAAGGGTGGAACAGATTGTACTCGGCGTCCTGAGTCTTGTACCGAAGAGATTTCGGCTCTATCTCTCATAGTTGCCGAGATATTTCGAAAAATTCAACAAATGCCCGGCTAGCAAATTTGTCGGTTTTTTCGAAATATCTCGGCAACTATGAGAGATAGAGCCGAAATCTCTTCGGTACAAGACTCAGGACGCCGAGTACAATCTGTTCCACCCTTCAGAGTTTAAAAATTCAACAAATGCCCGGCTAGCAAATTTCTCGGTTTTTTCGAAATATCTCGGCAACTAAGAGAGATAGAGCCGAAATCTCTTCGGTACAAGACTCAGGACGCCGAGTACAATCTGTTCCACCCTTCAGAGTTTAAAAATTCAACAAATGCCCGGCTAGCAAATTTCTCGGTTTTTTCGAAATATCTCGGCAACTATGAGAGATAGAGCCGAAATCTCTTCGGTACAAGACTCAGGACGCCGAGTACAATCTGTTCCACCCTTCAGAGTTTAAAAATTCAACAAATGCCCGGCTAGCAAATTTTTCGGTTTTTTCGAAATATCTCGGCAACTATGAGAGATAGAGCCGAAATCTCTTCGGTACAAGACTCAGGACGCCGAGTACAATCTGTTCCACCCTTCAGAGTTTAAAAATTCAACAAATGCCCGGCTAGCAAATTTCTCGGTTTTTTCGAAATATCTCGGCAACTATGAGAGATAGAGCCGAAATCTCTTCGGTACAAGACTCAGGACGCCGAGTACAATCTGTTCCACCCTTCAGAGTTTAAAAATTCAACAAATGCCCGGCTAGCAAATTTCTCGGTTTTTTCGAAATATCTCGGCAACTATGAGAGATAGAGCCGAAATCTCTTCGGTACAAGACTCAGGACGCCGAGTACAATCTGTTCCACCCTTCAGAGTTTAAAAATTCAACAAATGCCCGGCTAGCAAATTTCTCGGTTTTTTCGAAATATCTCGGCAACTATGAGAGATAGAGCCGAAATCTCTTCGGTACAAGACTCAGGACGCCGAGTACAATCTGTTCCACCCTTCAGAGTTTAAAAATTCAACAAATGCCCGGCTAGCAAATTTCTCGGTTTTTTCGAAATATCTCGGCAACTATGAGAGATAGAGCCGAAATCTCTTCGGTACAAGACTCAGGACGCCGAGTACAATCTGTTCCACCCTTCAGAGTTTAAAAATTCAACAAATGCCCGGCTAGCAAATTTCTCGGTTTTTTCGAAATATCTCGGCAACTATGAGAGATAGAGCCGAAATCTCTTCGGTACAAGACTCAGGACGCCGAGTACAATCTGTTCCACCCTTCAGAGTTTAAAAATTCAACAAATGCCCGGCTAGCAAATTTCTCGGTTTTTTCGAAATATCTCGGCAACTATGAGAGATAGAGCCGAAATCTCTTCGGTACAAGACTCAGGACGCCGAGTACAATCTGTTCCACCCTTCAGAGTTTAAAAATTCAACAAATGCCCGGCTAGCAAATTTCTCGGTTTTTTCGAAATATCTCGGCAATTATGAGAGATAGAGCCGAAATCTCTTCGGTACAAGACTCAGGACGCCGAGTACAATCTGTTCCACCCTTCAGAGTTTAAAAATTCAACAAATGCCCGGCTAGCAAATTTCTCGGTTTTTTCGAAATATCTCGGCAACTATGAGAGATAGAGCCGAAATCTCTTCGGTACAAGACTCAGGACGCCGAGTACAATCTGTTCCACCCTTCAGAGTTTAAAAATTCAACAAATGCCCGGCTAGCAAATTTCTCGGTTTTTTCGAAATATCTCGGCAACTATGAGAGATAGAGCCGAAATCTCTTCGGTACAAGACTCAGGACGCCGAGTACAATCTGTTCCACCCTTCAGAGTTTAAAAATTCAACAAATGCCCGGCTAGCAAATTTCTCGGTTTTTTCGAAATATCTCGGCAACTATGAGAGATAGAGCCGAAATCTCTTCGGTACAAGACTCAGGACGCCGAGTACAATCTGTTCCACCCTTCAGAGTTTAAAAATTCAACAAATGCCCGGCTAGCAAATTTCTCGGTTTTTTCGAAATATCTCGGCAACTATGAGAGATAGAGCCGAAATCTCTTCGGTACAAGACTCAGGACGCCGAGTACAATCTGTTCCACCCTTCAGAGTTTAAAAATTCAACAAATGCCCGGCTAGCAAATTTCTCGGTTTTTTCGAAATATCTCGGCAACTATGAGAGATAGAGCCGAAATCTCTTCGGTACAAGACTCAGGACGCCGAGTACAATCTGTTCCACCCTTCAGAGTTTAAAAATTCAACAAATGCCCGGCTAGCAAATTTCTCGGTTTTTTCGAAATATCTCGGCAACTATGAGAGATAGAGCCGAAATCTCTTCGGTACAAGACTCAGGACGCCGAGTACAATCTGTTCCACCCTTCAGAGTTTAAAAATTCAACAAATGCCCGGCTAGCAAATTTCTCGGTTTTTTCGAAATATCTCGGCAACTATGAGAGATAGAGCCGAAATCTCTTCGGTACAAGACTCAGGACGCCGAGTACAATCTGTTCCACCCTTCAGAGTTTAAAAATTCAACAAATGCCCGGCTAGCAAATTTCTCGGTTTTTTCGAAATATCTCGGCAACTAAGAGAGATAGAGCCGAAATCTCTTCGGTACAAGACTCAGGACGCCGAGTACAATCTGTTCCACCCTTCAGAGTTTAAAAATTCAACAAATGCCCGGCTAGCAAATTTCTCGGTTTTTTCGAAATATCTCGGCAACTATGAGAGATAGAGCCGAAATCTCTTCGGTACAAGACTCAGGACGCCGAGTACAATCTGTTCCACCCTTCAGAGTTTAAAAATTCAACAAATGCCCGGCTAGCAAATTTCTCGGTTTTTTCGAAATATCTCGGCAACTATGAGAGATAGAGCCGAAATCTCTTCGGTACAAGACTCAGGACGCCGAGTACAATCTGTTCCACCCTTCAGAGTTTAAAAATTCAACAAATGCCCGGCTAGCAAATTTTCGGTTTTTTCGAAATATCTCGGCAACTAAGAGAGATAGAGCCGAAATCTCTTCGGTACAAGACTCAGGACGCCGAGTACAATCTGTTCCACCCTTCAGAGTTTAAAAATTCAACAAATGCCCGGCTAGCAAATTTCTCGGTTTTTTCGAAATATCTCGGCAACTATGAGAGATAGAGCCGAAATCTCTTCGGTACAAGACTCAGGACGCCGAGTACAATCTGTTCCACCCTTCAGAGTTTAAAAATTCAACAAATGCCCGGCTAGCAAATTTCTCGGTTTTTTCGAAATATCTCGGCAACTAAGAGAGATAGAGCCGAAATCTCTTCGGTACAAGACTCAGGACGCCGAGTACAATCTGTTCCACCCTTCAGAGTTTAAAAATTCAACAAATGCCCGGCTAGCAAATTTCTCGGTTTTTTCGAAATATCTCGGCAACTAAGAGAGATAGAGCCGAAATCTCTTCGGTACAAGACTCAGGACGCCGAGTACAATCTGTTCCACCCTTCAGAGTTTAAAAATTCAACAAATGCCCGGCTAGCAAATTTCTCGGTTTTTTCGAAATATCTCGGCAACTATGAGAGATAGAGCCGAAATCTCTTCGGTACAAGACTCAGGACGCCGAGTACAATCTGTTCCACCCTTCAGAGTTTAAAAATTCAACAAATGCCCGGCTAGCAAATTTTTCGGTTTTTTCGAAATATCTCGGCAACTATGAGAGATAGAGCCGAAATCTCTTCGGTACAAGACTCAGGACGCCGAGTACAATCTGTTCCACCCTTCAGAGTTTAAAAATTCAACAAATGCCCGGCTAGCAAATTTCTCGGTTTTTTCGAAATATCTCGGCAACTATGAGAGATAGAGCCGAAATCTCTTCGGTACAAGACTCAGGACGCCGAGTACAATCTGTTCCACCCTTCAGAGTTTAAAAATTCAACAAATGCCCGGCTAGCAAATTTCTCGGTTTTTTCGAAATATCTCGGCAACTAAGAGAGATAGAGCCGAAATCTCTTCGGTACAAGACTCAGGACGCCGAGTACAATCTGTTCCACCCTTCAGAGTTTAAAAATTCAACAAATGCCCGGCTAGCAAATTTTTCGGTTTTTTCGAAATATCTCGGCAACTAAGAGAGATAGAGCCGAAATCTCTTCGGTACAAGACTCAGGACGCCGAGTACAATCTGTTCCACCCTTCAGAGTTTAAAAATTCAACAAATGCCCGGCTAGCAAATTTCTCGGTTTTTTCGAAATATCTCGGCAACTATGAGAGATAGAGCCGAAATCTCTTCGGTACAAGACTCAGGACGCCGAGTACAATCTGTTCCACCCTTCAGAGTTTAAAAATTCAACAAATGCCCGGCTAGCAAATTTCTCGGTTTTTTCGAAATATCTCGGCAACTAAGAGAGATAGAGCCGAAATCTCTTCGGTACAAGACTCAGGACGCCGAGTACAATCTGTTCCACCCTTCAGAGTTTAAAAATTCAACAAATGCCCGGCTAGCAAATTTCTCGGTTTTTTCGAAATATCTCGGCAACTATGAGAGATAGAGCCGAAATCTCTTCGGTACAAGACTCAGGACGCCGAGTACAATCTGTTCCACCCTTCAGAGTTTAAAAATTCAACAAATGCCCGGCTAGCAAATTTCTCGGTTTTTTCGAAATATCTCGGCAACTATGAGAGATAGAGCCGAAATCTCTTCGGTACAAGACTCAGGACGCCGAGTACAATCTGTTCCACCCTTCAGAGTTTAAAAATTCAACAAATGCCCGGCTAGCAAATTTCTCGGTTTTTTCGAAATATCTCGGCAACTATGAGAGATAGAGCCGAAATCTCTTCGGTACAAGACTCAGGACGCCGAGTACAATCTGTTCCACCCTTCAGAGTTTAAAAATTCAACAAATGCCCGGCTAGCAAATTTCTCGGTTTTTTCGAAATATCTCGGCAACTATGAGAGATAGAGCCGAAATCTCTTCGGTACAAGACTCAGGACGCCGAGTACAATCTGTTCCACCCTTCAGAGTTTAAAAATTCAACAAATGCCCGGCTAGCAAATTTCTCGGTTTTTTCGAAATATCTCGGCAACTATGAGAGATAGAGCCGAAATCTCTTCGGTACAAGACTCAGGACGCCGAGTACAATCTGTTCCACCCTTCAGAGTTTAAAAATTCAACAAATGCCCGGCTAGCAAATTTCTCGGTTTTTTCGAAATATCTCGGCAACTATGAGAGATAGAGCCGAAATCTCTTCGGTACAAGACTCAGGACGCCGAGTACAATCTGTTCCACCCTTCAGAGTTTAAAAATTCAACAAATGCCCGGCTAGCAAATTTCTCGGTTTTTTCGAAATATCTCGGCAACTAAGAGAGATAGAGCCGAAATCTCTTCGGTACAAGACTCAGGACGCCGAGTACAATCTGTTCCACCCTTCAGAGTTTAAAAATTCAACAAATGCCCGGCTAGCAAATTTTTCGGTTTTTTCGAAATATCTCGGCAACTATGAGAGATAGAGCCGAAATCTCTTCGGTACAAGACTCAGGACGCCGAGTACAATCTGTTCCACCCTTCAGAGTTTAAAAATTCAACAAATGCCCGGCTAGCAAATTTCTCGGTTTTTTCGAAATATCTCGGCAACTAAGAGAGATAGAGCCGAAATCTCTTCGGTACAAGACTCAGGACGCCGAGTACAATCTGTTCCACCCTTCAGAGTTTAAAAATTCAACAAATGCCCGGCTAGCAAATTTGTCGGTTTTTCGAAATATCTCGGCAACTATGAGAGATAGAGCCGAAATCTCTTCGGTACAAGACTCAGGACGCCGAGTACAATCTGTTCCACCCTTCAGAGTTTAAAAATTCAACAAATGCCCGGCTAGCAAATTTCTCGGTTTTTTCGAAATATCTCGGCAACTATGAGAGATAGAGCCGAAATCTCTTCGGTACAAGACTCAGGACGCCGAGTACAATCTGTTCCACCCTTCAGAGTTTAAAAATTCAACAAATGCCCGGCTAGCAAATTTTTCGGTTTTTTCGAAATATCTCGGCAACTAAGAGAGATAGAGCCGAAATCTCTTCGGTACAAGACTCAGGACGCCGAGTACAATCTGTTCCACCCTTCAGAGTTTAAAAATTCAACAAATGCCCGGCTAGCAAATTTCTCGGTTTTTTCGAAATATCTCGGCAACTAAGAGAGATAGAGCCGAAATCTCTTCGGTACAAGACTCAGGACGCCGAGTACAATCTGTTCCACCCTTCAGAGTTTAAAAATTCAACAAATGCCCGGCTAGCAAATTTTTCGGTTTTTTCGAAATATCTCGGCAACTAAGAGAGATAGAGCCGAAATCTCTTCGGTACAAGACTCAGGACGCCGAGTACAATCTGTTCCACCCTTCAGAGTTTAAAAATTCAACAAATGCCCGGCTAGCAAATTTCTCGGTTTTTTCGAAATATCTCGGCAACTATAGAGAGATAGAGCCGAAATCTCTTCGGTACAAGACTCAGGACGCCGAGTACAATCTGTTCCACCCTTCAGAGTTTAAAAATTCAACAAATGCCCGGCTAGCAAATTTTTCGGTTTTTTCGAAATATCTCGGCAACTATGAGAGATAGAGCCGAAATCTCTTCGGTACAAGACTCAGGACGCCGAGTACAATCTGTTCCACCCTTCAGAGTTTAAAAATTCAACAAATGCCCGGCTAGCAAATTTCTCGGTTTTTTCGAAATATCTCGGCAACTATGAGAGATAGAGCCGAAATCTCTTCGGTACAAGACTCAGGACGCCGAGTACAATCTGTTCCACCCTTCAGAGTTTAAAAATTCAACAAATGCCCGGCTAGCAAATTTCTCGGTTTTTTCGAAATATCTCGGCAACTAAGAGAGATAGAGCCGAAATCTCTTCGGTACAAGACTCAGGACGCCGAGTACAATCTGTTCCACCCTTCAGAGTTTAAAAATTCAACAAATGCCCGGCTAGCAAATTTTTCGGTTTTTTCGAAATATCTCGGCAACTATGAGAGATAGAGCCGAAATCTCTTCGGTACAAGACTCAGGACGCCGAGTACAATCTGTTCCACCCTTCAGAGTTTAAAAATTCAACAAATGCCCGGCTAGCAAATTTCTCGGTTTTTTTCGAAATATCTCGGCAACTAAGAGAGATAGAGCCGAAATCTCTTCGGTACAAGACTCAGGACGCCGAGTACAATCTGTTCCACCCTTCAGAGTTTAAAAATTCAACAAATGCCCGGCTAGCAAATTTCTCGGTTTTTTCGAAATATCTCGGCAACTATGAGAGATAGAGCCGAAATCTCTTCGGTACAAGACTCAGGACGCCGAGTACAATCTGTTCCACCCTTCAGAGTTTAAAAATTCAACAAATGCCCGGCTAGCAAATTTCTCGGTTTTTTCGAAATATCTCGGCAACTAAGAGAGATAGAGCCGAAATCTCTTCGGTACAAGACTCAGGACGCCGAGTACAATCTGTTCCACCCTTCAGAGTTTAAAAATTCAACAAATGCCCGGCTAGCAAATTTCTCGGTTTTTTCGAAATATCTCGGCAACTAAGAGAGATAGAGCCGAAATCTCTTCGGTACAAGACTCAGGACGCCGAGTACAATCTGTTCCACCCTTCAGAGTTTAAAAATTCAACAAATGCCCGGCTAGCAAATTTCTCGGTTTTTTTTCGAAATATCTCGGCAACTATGAGAGATAGAGCCGAAATCTCTTCGGTACAAGACTCAGGACGCCGAGTACAATCTGTTCCACCCTTCAGAGTTTAAAAATTCAACAAATGCCCGGCTAGCAAATTTCTCGGTTTTTTCGAAATATCTCGGCAATTATGAGAGATAGAGCCGAAATCTCTTCGGTACAAGACTCAGGACGCCGAGTACAATCTGTTCCACCCTTCAGAGTTTAAAAATTCAACAAATGCCCGGCTAGCAAATTTTTCGGTTTTTTCGAAATATCTCGGCAACTAAGAGAGATAGAGCCGAAATCTCTTCGGTACAAGACTCAGGACGCCGAGTACAATCTGTTCCACCCTTCAGAGTTTAAAAATTCAACAAATGCCCGGCTAGCAAATTTTTCGGTTTTTTCGAAATATCTCGGCAACTTAAGAGATAGAGCCGAAATCTCTTCGGTACAAGACTCAGGACGCCGAGTACAATCTGTTCCACCCTTCAGAGTTTAAAAATTCAACAAATGCCCGGCTAGCAAATTTCTCGGTTTTTTCGAAATATCTCGGCAACTATGAGAGATAGAGCCGAAATCTCTTCGGTACAAGACTCAGGACGCCGAGTACAATCTGTTCCACCCTTCAGAGTTTAAAAATTCAACAAATGCCCGGCTAGCAAATTTCTCGGTTTTTTCGAAATATCTCGGCAACTATGAGAGATAGAGCCGAAATCTCTTCGGTACAAGACTCAGGACGCCGAGTACAATCTGTTCCACTCTTCAAGTTTAAAAATTCAACAAATGCCCGGCTAGCAAATTTCTCCGTTTTTTAGAAATATCTCCGGCAGCTATGATAGATGAGGCAGAAATCTCTTCTGTACAAGACTCAGGACGCCGAGTACAATCTGTTCCACCCTTCAGAGTTTAAAAATTCAACAAATGCCCGGCTAGCAAATTTCTCGGTTTTCTCGAAATATCTCGGCAACTATGATAGATAGAGGCCGAAATCTCTCGGTGAAGACTCAGGACGCCGAGTACAATCTGTTCCTCTTGGAGTTTAAAAATTCAACAAATGCCCGGCTAGCAAATTTCTCGTTTTTTCGAAATATCTCGCAACTATGATAGATAGAGCCGAAATCTCTTCGGTACAAGACTCAGGACGCCGAGTACAATCTGTTCCACCCTTCAGAGTTTAAAAATTCAACAAATGCCCGGCTAGCAAATTTCTCGGTTTTTTCGAAATATCTCGGCAACTATGATAGATAGAGCCGAAATCTCTTCAGTACAAGACTCAGGACGCCGAGTACAATCTGTTCCACCTTCAGAGTTTAAAAATTCAACAAATGCCCGGCTAGCAAATTTCTCGGTTTTCGAAATATCTCAACTATGATTGACGAGCCGAAATCTCTTCGGTACAAGACTCAGGACGCCGAGTACAATCCTGTTCCACCCTTCAGAGTTTAAAAATTCAACAAATGCCCGGCTAGCAAATTTATCGGTTTTTCGAAATATCTCGGCAACTATGATAGATAGAGCCGAAATCTCTTCGGTACAAGACTCAGGACGTCGATTACAATCTGTTCACCCTTCAGAGTTTAAAAATTCAACAAAATGCCCGGCTAGCAAATTTCTCCGTTTTTTAGAAATATCTCGGCAACTATGATTGACAGAGCCGAAATCTCTTCGGTACAAGACTCAGGACGCCGAGTACAATCTGTTCCACTCTTCAGAGTTTAAAAATTCAACAAATGCCCGGCTAGCAAATTTCTCGGTTTTCGAAATATCTCGGCAACTATGATTGACAGAGCCGAAATCTCTTCGGTACAAGACTCAGAACGCCGAGTACAATCTGTTCCACCCTTCAGAGTTTAAAAATTCAACAAATGTCCGGCTAGCAAATTTCTCGGTTTTTTCGAAATATCTCGGCAACTATGATAGATAGAGCCGAAATCTCTTCAGTACAAGACTCAGGACGCCGAGTACAATCTGTTCCACCCTTCAGAGTTTAAAAATTCAACAAATGCCCGGCTAGCAAATTTATCGGTTTTAGTAATATCTCGGCAACTATGATAGATAGAGCCGAAATCTCTTCAGTACAAAGACTCAGGACGCCGAGTACAATCTGTTCCACCCTTCAGAGTTTAAAAATTCAACAAATGCCCGGCTAGCAAATTTCTCGGTTTTTTCGAAATATCTCGGCAACTATGATAGATAGAGCCGAAATCTCTTCGGTACAAGACTCAGGACGCCGAGTACAATCTGTTCCACCCTTCAGAGTTTAAAAATTCAACAAATGCCCGGCTAGCAAATTTATCGGTTTTTTTCGAAATATCTCGGCAACTATGATAGATAGAGCCGAAATCTCTTCGGTACAAGACTCAGGACGCCGAGTACAATCTGTTCCACTCTTCAGAGTTTAAAATTCAACAAATGCCCGGCTAGCAAATTTCTCCGTTTTCAGAAATATCTCGGCAACTATGATAGATGAGGCCGAAATCTCTTCTGTACAAGACTCAGGACGCCGAGTACAATCTGTTCCACTCTTCAGAGTTTAAAAAATTCAACAAATGCCCGGCTAGCAAATTTATCGGTTTTTTCCGAAATATCTCGGCAACTATGATAGATAGAGCGAAATCTCTTCGGTACAAGACTCAGGACGCCGAGTACAATCTGTTCCACCCTTCAGAGTTTAAAAATTCAACAAATGCCCGGCTCAAACAAATTTATCGGTTTTTCCGAAATATCTCGGCAACTATGATTGACAGAGCCGAAATCTCTTCGGTACAAGACTCCAGGCCGCCAGTACAATCTGTTCCACTCTTCAGAGTTTAAAAATTCAACAAATGCCCGGCTAGCAAATTTCTCGGTTTTTTCGAAATATCTCGGCAACTATGATAGATAGAGCCGAAATCTCTTCGGTACAAGACTCAGGACGCCGAGTACAATCTGTTCCACCCTTCAGAGTTTAAAAATTCAACAAATGCCCGGCTAGCAAATTTATCGGTTTCGAAATATCTCGGCAACTATGATAGATAGAGCCGAAATCTCTTCGGTACAAGACTCAGGACGCCGAGTACAATCTGTTCCACCCTTCAGAGTTTAAAAAAATTCAACAAATGCCCGGCTAGCAAATTTATCGGTTTTTTCGAAATATCTCGGCAACTATGATAGATAGAGCCGAAATCTCTTCGGTACAAGACTCAGGACGCCGAGTACAATCTGTTCCACCCTTCAGAGTTTAAAAATTCAACAAATGCCCGGCTAGCAAATTTATCGGTTTTTTCGAAATATCTCGGCAACTATGATAGATAGAGCCGAAAACTCTTCGGTACAAGACTCCAGGACGCCGAGTACAATCTGTTCCACTCTTCAGAGTTTAAAAAATTCAACAAATGCCCGGCTAGCAAATTTCTCGGTTTCGAAATATCTCGGCAACTATGATAGATAGAGCCGAAATCTCTTCGGTACAAGACTCAGGACGCCGAGTACAATCTGTTCCACCCTTCAGAGTTTAAAAATTCAACAAATGCCCGGCTAGCAAATTTCTCGGTTTTTTCGAAATATCTCGGCAACTATGATAGATAGAGCCGAAATCTCTTCGGTACAAGACTCAGGACGCCGAGTACAATCTGTTCCACTCTTCAGAGTTTAAAAATTCAACAAATGCCCGGCTAGCAAATTTATCGGTTTCGAAATATCTCGGCAACTATGATAGATAGAGGCCGAAAACTCTTCAGTACAAGACTCAGGACGCCGAGTACAATCTGTTCCACCCTTCAGAGTTTAAAATTCAACAAATGCCCGGCTAGCAAATTTATCGGTTTTTCGAAATATCTCGGCAACTATGATAGATAGAGCCGAAATCTCTTCAGTACAAGACTCAGGACGCCGAGTACAATCTGTTCCACTCTTCAGAGTTTAAAAATTCAACAAATGCCCGGCTAGCAAATTTCTCGGTTTTTTCGAAATATCTTGGCAACTATGATAGATAGAGCCGAAATCTCTTCGGTACAAGACTCAGGACGCCGAGTACAATCTGTTCCACCCTTCAGAGTTTAAAAATTCAACAAATGCCCGGCTAGCAAATTTATCGGTTTTTTCGAAATATCTCGGCAACTATGATAGATAGAGCCGAAATCTCTTCGGTACAAGACTCAGGACGCCGAGTACAATCTGTTCCACCCTTCAGAGTTTAAAAATTCAACAAATGCCCGGCTAGCAAATTTATCGGTTTTTTCGAAATATCTCGGCAACTATGATAGATCGAGCCGGAAATCTCTTCGGTACAAGACTCAGGACGCCGAGTACAATCTGTTCCACCCTTCAGAGTTGAAAAATTCAACAAATGCCCGGCTAGCAAATTTCTCGGTTTTCGAAATATCTCGGCAACTATGATTGATAGAGCCGAAATCTCTTCGGTACAAGACTCAGGACGCCGAGTACAATCTGTTCCACCCTTCAGAGTTTAAAAAATTCAACAAATGCCCGGCTAGCAAATTTCTCGGTTTTTTCGAAATATCTCGGCAACTATGATAGACAGAGCCGAAATCTCTTCGGTACAAGACTCAGGGACGCCGAGTACAATCTGTTCCACTCTTCAGAGTTTAAAAAATTCAACAAATGCCCTGCTAGCAAATTTCTCGGTTTTCGAAATATCTCGGCAACTATGATTGACGAAGCCGAAATCTCTTCGGTACCAAGACTCAGGACGCCGAGTACAATCTGTTCCACCCTTCAGAGTTTAAAAATTCAACAAATGCCCGGCTAGCAAATTTATCGGTTTTTTCGAAATATCTCGGCAACTATGATAGATAGAGCCGAAATCTCTTCGGTACAAGACTCAGGACGCCGAGTACAATCTGTTCCACCCTTCGGAGTTTAAAAATTCAACAAATGCCCGGCTAGCAAATTTATCGGTTTTTTCGAAATATCTCGGCAACTATGATAGATAGAGCCGAAATCTCTTCGGTACAAGACTCAGGACGCCGAGTACAATCTGTTCCACCCTTCAGAGTTTAAAAATTCAACAAATGCCCGGCTAGCAAATTTATCGGTTTTTCGAAATATCTCGGCAACTATGATAGATAGAGCCGAAATCTCTTCGGTACAAGACTCAGGACGCCGAGTACAATCTGTTCCACCCTTCAGAGTTTAAAAATTCAACAAATGCCCGGCTAGCAAATTTCTCGGTTTTTCGAAATATCTCGGCAACTATGATAGATAGAGCCGAAATCTCTTCGGTACAAGACTCAGGACGCCGAGTACAATCTGTTCCACCCTTCAGAGTTTAAAAATTCAACAAATGCCCGGCTAGCAAATTTATCGGTTTTCGAAATATCTCGGCAACTATGAGAGATAGAGCCGAAATCTCTTCGGTACAAGACTCAGGACGCCGAGTACAATCTGTTCCACCCTTCAGAGTTTAAAAATTCAACAAATGCCCGGCTAGCAAATTTCTCGGTTTTTCGAAATATCTCGGCAACTATGATAGATAGAGCCGAAATCTCTTCGGTACAAGACTCAGGACGCCGAGTACAATCTGTTCCACCCTTCGAGTTTAAAAATTCAACAAATGCCCGGCTAGCAAATTTATCGGTTTTTTCGAAATATCTCGGCAACTATGATAGATAGAGCCGAAATCTCTTCGGTACAAGACTCAGGACGCCGAGTACAATCTGTTCCACCCTTCAGAGTTTAAAAATTCAACAAATGCCCGGCTAGCAAATTTATCGGTTTTTCGAAATATCTCGGCAACTATGATAGATAGAGCCGAAATCTCTTCGGTACAAGACTCAGGACGCCGAGTACAATCTGTTCCACCCTTCAGAGTTTAAAAATTCAACAAATGCCCGGCTAGCAAATTTATCGGTTTTTCGAAATATCTCGGCAACTATGATAGATAGAGCCGAAATCTCTTCGGTACAAGACTCAGGACGCCGAGTACAATCTGTTCCACCCTTCAGAGTTTAAAAATTCAACAAATGCCCGGCTAGCAAATTTCTCGGTTTTTTCGAAATATCTCGGCAACTATGATAGATAGAGCCGAAATCTCTTCGGTACAAGACTCAGGACGCCGAGTACAATCTGTTCCACCCTTCAGAGTTTAAAAATTCAACAAATGCCCGGCTAGCAAATTTCTCGGTTTTCGAAATATCTCGGCAACTATGATAGATAGAGCCGAAATCTCTTCGGTACAAGACTCAGGACGCCGAGTACAATCTGTTCCACCCTTCAGAGTTTAAAAATTCAACAAATGCCCGGCTAGCAAATTTCTCGGTTTTTTCGAAATATCTCGGCAACTATGATAGATAGAGCCGAAATCTCTTCGGTACAAGACTCAGGACGCCGAGTACAATCTGTTCCACCCTTCAGAGTTTAAAAATTCAACAAATGCCCGGCTAGCAAATTTCTCGGTTTTTTCGAAATATCTCGGCAACTATGATAGATAGAGCCGAAATCTCTTCGGTA
Organism: Holotrichia oblita; assembly: GCA_023690525.1. Taxonomy (NCBI): domain Eukaryota; kingdom Metazoa; phylum Arthropoda; class Insecta; order Coleoptera; family Scarabaeidae; genus Holotrichia; species Holotrichia oblita. Next base: position 36,724 of record JALQSN010000110.1, on the reverse strand, counting down.
CAAGACTCAGGACGCCGAGTACAATCTGTTCCACCCTTCAGAGTTTAAAAATTCAACAAATGCCCGGCTAGCAAATTTATCGGTTTTTCGAAATATCTCGGCAACTATGATAGATAGAGCCGAAATCTCTTCGGTACAAGACTCAGGACGCCGAGTACAATCTGTTCCACCCTTCAGAGTTTAAAAATTCAACAAATGCCCGGCTAGCAAATTTATCGGTTTTTCGAAATATCTCGGCAACTATGATAGATAGAGCCGAAATCTCTTCGGTACAAGACTATGCCCGGCTAGCAAATTTATCGGTTTTTTCGAAATATCTCGGCAACTATGATAGATAGAGCCGAAATCTCTTCGGTACAAGACTCAGGACGCCGAGTACAATCTGTTCCACCCTTCAGAGTTTAAAAATTCGACAAATGCCCGGCTAGCAAATTTATCGGTTTTTTCGAAATATCTCGGCAACCATGAGAGATAGAGCCGAAATCTCTTCGGTACAAGACTCAGGACGCCGAGTACAATCTGTTCCACCCTATCGGAGTTTAAAAATTCGACAAATGCCCGGCTAGCAAATTTTTCGGTTTTTTCGAAATATCTCGGCAACTATGAGAGATAGAGCCGAAATCTCTTCGGTACAAGACTCAGGACGCCGAGTACAATCTGTTCCACCCTTCGGACTTTAAAAATTCGACAAATGCCCGGCTAGCAAATTTTTCGGTTTTTTTCGAAATATCTCGGCAACCATGAGAGATAGAGCCGAAATCTCTTCGGTACAAGACTCAGGACGCCGAGTACAATCTGTTCCACCTATCGGACTTTAAAAATTCAACAAATGCCCGGCTAGCAAATTTTTCGGTTTTTTCGAAATATCTCGGCAACTATGAGAGATAGAGCCGAAATCTCTTCGGTACAAGACTCAGGACGCCGAGTACAATCTGTTCCACCTATCGGAGTTTAAAAATTCGACAAATGCCCGGCTAGCAAATTTTTCGGTTTTTTCGAAATATCTCGGCAACTATGAGAGATAGAGCCGAAATCTCTTCGGTACAAGACTCAGGACGCCGAGTACAATCTGTTCCACCCTATCGGAGTTTAAAAATTCGACAAATGCCCGGCTAGCAAATTTTTCGGTTTTTTCGAAATATCTCGGCAACTATGAGAGATAGAGCCGAAATCTCTTCGGTACAAGACTCAGGACGCCGAGTACAATCTGTTCCACCTATCGGACTTTAAAAATTCGACAAATGCCCGGCTAGCAAATTTTTCGGTTTTTTCGAAATATCTCGGCAACCTATGAGAGATAGAGCCGAAATCTCTTCGGTACAAGACTCAGGACGCCGAGTACAATCTGTTCCACCCTATCGGACTTTAAAAATTCGACAAATGCCCGGCTAGCAAATTTTTCGGTTTTTTCGAAATATCTCGGCAACCATGAGAGATAGAGCCGAAATCTCTTCGGTACAAGACTCAGGACGCCGAGTACAATCTGTTCCACCTATCGGACTTTAAAAATTCGACAAATGCCCGGCTAGCAAATTTTTCGGTTTTTTCGAAATATCTCGGCAACTATGAGAGATAGAGCCGAAATCTCTTCGGTACAAGACTCAGGACGCCGAGTACAATCTGTTCCACCTATCGGACTTTAAAAATTCGACAAATGCCCGGCTAGCAAATTTTTCGGTTTTTTCGAAATATCTCGGCAACCATGAGAGATAGAGCCGAAATCTCTTCGGTACAAGACTCAGGACGCCGAGTACAATCTGTTCCACCTATCGGACTTTAAAAATTCGACAAATGCCCGGCTAGCAAATTTTTCGGTTTTTCGAAATATCTCGGCAACTATGAGAGATAGAGCCGAAATCTCTTCGGTACAAGACTCAGGACGCCGAGTACAATCTGTTCCACCCTATCGGAGTTTAAAAATTCGACAAATGCCCGGCTAGCAAATTTTCGGTTTTTTCGAAATATCTCGGCAACTATGAGAGATAGAGCCGAAATCTCTTCGGTACAAGACTCAGGACGCCGAGTACAATCTGTTCCACCTATCGGACTTTAAAAATTCGACAAATGCCCGGCTAGCAAATTTTTCGGTTTTTTCGAAATATCTCGGCAACTATGAGAGATAGAGCCGAAATCTCTTCGGTACAAGACTCAGGACGCCGAGTACAATCTGTTCCACCTATCGGAGTTTAAAAATTCGACAAATGCCCGGCTAGCAAATTTTTCGGTTTTTTCGAAATATCTCGGCAACTATGAGAGATAGAGCCGAAATCTCTTCGGTACAAGACTCAGGACGCCGAGTACAATCTGTTCCACCCTATCGGACTTTAAAAATTCGACAAATGCCCGGCTAGCAAATTTTTCGGTTTTTTCGAAATATCTCGGCAACCATGAGAGATAGAGCCGAAATCTCTTCGGTACAAGACTCAGGACGCCGAGTACAATCTGTTCCACCTATCGGACTTTAAAAATTCGACAAATGCCCGGCTAGCAAATTTTCGGTTTTTTCGAAATATCTCGGCAACTATGAGAGATAGAGCCGAAATCTCTTCGGTACAAGACTCAGGACGCCGAGTACAATCTGTTCCACCTATCGGACTTTAAAAATTCGACAAATGCCCGGCTAGCAAATTTTTCGGTTTTTTCGAAATATCTCGGCAACTATGAGAGATAGAGCCGAAATCTCTTCGGTACAAGACTCAGGACGCCGAGTACAATCTGTTCCACCTATCGGAGTTTAAAAATTCGACAAATGCCCGGCTAGCAAATTTTTCGGTTTTTTCGAAATATCTCGGCAACTATGAGAGATAGAGCCGAAATCTCTTCGGTACAAGACTCAGGACGCCGAGTACAATCTGTTCCACCTATCGGACTTTAAAAATTCGACAAATGCCCGGCTAGCAAATTTTTCGGTTTTTTCGAAATATCTCGGCAACTATGAGAGATAGAGCCGAAATCTCTTCGGTACAAGACTCAGGACGCCGAGTACAATCTGTTCCACCCTATCGGACTTTAAAAATTCGACAAATGCCCGGCTAGCAAATTTTTCGGTTTTTTCGAAATATCTCGGCAACCATGAGAGATAGAGCCGAAATCTCTTCGGTACAAGACTCAGGACGCCGAGTACAATCTGTTCCACCTATCGGACTTTAAAAATTCGACAAATGCCCGGCTAGCAAATTTTTCGGTTTTTTCGAAATATCTCGGCAACTATGAGAGATAGAGCCGAAATCTCTTCGGTACAAGACTCAGGACGCCGAGTACAATCTGTTCCACCTATCGGACTTTAAAAATTCGACAAATGCCCGGCTAGCAAATTTTTCGGTTTTTTCGAAATATCTCGGCAACTATGAGAGATAGAGCCGAAATCTCTTCGGTACAAGACTCAGGACGCCGAGTACAATCTGTTCCACCTATCGGACTTTAAAAATTCGACAAATGCCCGGCTAGCAAATTTTTCGGTTTTTTCGAAATATCTCGGCAACTATGAGAGATAGAGCCGAAATCTCTTCGGTACAAGACTCAGGACGCCGAGTACAATCTGTTCCACCCTATCGGACTTTAAAAATTCGACAAATGCCCGGCTAGCAAATTTTTCGGTTTTTTCGAAATATCTCGGCAACCATGAGAGATAGAGCCGAAATCTCTTCGGTACAAGACTCAGGACGCCGAGTACAATCTGTTCCACCTATCGGACTTTAAAAATTCGACAAATGCCCGGCTAGCAAATTTTTCGGTTTTTTCGAAATATCTCGGCAACTATGAGAGATAGAGCCGAAATCTCTTCGGTACAAGACTCAGGACGCCGAGTACAATCTGTTCCACCTATCGGACTTTAAAAATTCGACAAATGCCCGGCTAGCAAATTTTTCGGTTTTTTCGAAATATCTCGGCAACTATGAGAGATAGAGCCGAAATCTCTTCGGTACAAGACTCAGGACGCCGAGTACAATCTGTTCCACCTATCGGACTTTAAAAATTCGACAAATGCCCGGCTAGCAAATTTTTCGGTTTTTTCGAAATATCTCGGCAACTATGAGAGATAGAGCCGAAATCTCTTCGGTACAAGACTCAGGACGCCGAGTACAATCTGTTCCACCTATCGGACTTTAAAAATTCGACAAATGCCCGGCTAGCAAATTTTTCGGTTTTTTCGAAATATCTCGGCAACCTATGAGAGATAGAGCCGAAATCTCTTCGGTACAAGACTCAGGACGCCGAGTACAATCTGTTCCACCTATCGGACTTTAAAAATTCGACAAATGCCCGGCTAGCAAATTTTTCGGTTTTTTCGAAATATCTCGGCAACTATGAGAGATAGAGCCGAAATCTCTTCGGTACAAGACTCAGGACGCCGAGTACAATCTGTTCCACCTATCGGACTTTAAAAATTCGACAAATGCCCGGCTAGCAAATTTTTCGGTTTTTTCGAAATATCTCGGCAACTATGAGAGATAGAGCCGAAATCTCTTCGGTACAAGACTCAGGACGCCGAGTACAATCTGTTCCACCTATCGGAGTTTAAAAATTCGACAAATGCCCGGCTAGCAAATTTTTCGGTTTTTTCGAAATATCTCGGCAACTATGAGAGATAGAGCCGAAATCTCTTCGGTACAAGACTCAGGACGCCGAGTACAATCTGTTCCACCTATCGGAGTTTAAAAATTCGACAAATGCCCGGCTAGCAAATTTTTCGGTTTTTTTCGAAATATCTCGGCAACTATGAGAGATAGAGCCGAAATCTCTTCGGTACAAGACTCAGGACGCCGAGTACAATCTGTTCCACCTATCGGACTTTAAAAATTCGACAAATGCCCGGCTAGCAAATTTTTCGGTTTTTTTCGAAATATCTCGGCAACCATGAGAGATAGAGCCGAAATCTCTTCGGTACAAGACTCAGGACGCCGAGTACAATCTGTTCCACCTATCGGAGTTTAAAAATTCGACAAATGCCCGGCTAGCAAATTTTTCGGTTTTTTCGAAATATCTCGGCAACTATGAGAGATAGAGCCGAAATCTCTTCGGTACAAGACTCAGGACGCCGAGTACAATCTGTTCCACCTATCGGACTTTAAAAATTCGACAAATGCCCGGCTAGCAAATTTTTCGGTTTTTTCGAAATATCTCGGCAACTATGAGAGATAGAGCCGAAATCTCTTCGGTACAAGACTCAGGACGCCGAGTACAATCTGTTCCACCTATCGGACTTTAAAAATTCGACAAATGCCCGGCTAGCAAATTTTTCGGTTTTTTCGAAATATCTCGGCAACCATGAGAGATAGAGCCGAAATCTCTTCGGTACAAGACTCAGGACGCCGAGTACAATCTGTTCCACCTATCGGAGTTTAAAAATTCGACAAATGCCCGGCTAGCAAATTTTTCGGTTTTTTCGAAATATCTCGGCAACTATGAGAGATAGAGCCGAAATCTCTTCGGTACAAGACTCAGGACGCCGAGTACAATCTGTTCCACCTATCGGACTTTAAAAATTCGACAAATGCCCGGCTAGCAAATTTTTCGGTTTTTTCGAAATATCTCGGCAACTATGAGAGATAGAGCCGAAATCTCTTCGGTACAAGACTCAGGACGCCGAGTACAATCTGTTCCACCTATCGGAGTTTAAAAATTCGACAAATGCCCGGCTAGCAAATTTTTCGGTTTTTTCGAAATATCTCGGCAACTATGAGAGATAGAGCCGAAATCTCTTCGGTACAAGACTCAGGACGCCGAGTACAATCTGTTCCACCTATCGGACTTTAAAAATTCGACAAATGCCCGGCTAGCAAATTTTTCGGTTTTTTCGAAATATCTCGGCAACTATGAGAGATAGAGCCGAAATCTCTTCGGTACAAGACTCAGGACGCCGAGTACAATCTGTTCCACCTATCGGAGTTTAAAAATTCGACAAATGCCCGGCTAGCAAATTTTTCGGTTTTTTCGAAATATCTCGGCAACTATGAGAGATAGAGCCGAAATCTCTTCGGTACAAGACTCAGGACGCCGAGTACAATCTGTTCCACCTATCGGACTTTAAAAATTCGACAAATGCCCGGCTAGCAAATTTTCGGTTTTTTCGAAATATCTCGGCAACCAAGAGAGATAGAGCCGAAATCTCTTCGGTACAAGACTCAGGACGCCGAGTACAATCTGTTCCACCTATCGGACTTTAAAAATTCGACAAATGCCCGGCTAGCAAATTTTTCGGTTTTTTCGAAATATCTCGGCAACCATGAGAGATAGAGCCGAAATCTCTTCGGTACAAGACTCAGGACGCCGAGTACAATCTGTTCCACCCTATCGGACTTTAAAAATTCGACAAATGCCCGGCTAGCAAATTTTTCGGTTTTTTTCGAAATATCTCGGCAACTATGAGAGATAGAGCCGAAATCTCTTCGGTACAAGACTCAGGACGCCGAGTACAATCTGTTCCACCTATCGGACTTTAAAAATTCGACAAATGCCCGGCTAGCAAATTTTTCGGTTTTTTCGAAATATCTCGGCAACCATGAGAGATAGAGCCGAAATCTCTTCGGTACAAGACTCAGGACGCCGAGTACAATCTGTTCCACCTATCGGACTTTAAAAATTCGACAAATGCCCGGCTAGCAAATTTTTCGGTTTTTTTCGAAATATCTCGGCAACCTATGAGAGATAGAGCCGAAATCTCTTCGGTACAAGACTCAGGACGCCGAGTACAATCTGTTCCACCTATCGGACTTTAAAAATTCGACAAATGCCCGGCTAGCAAATTTTTCGGTTTTTTCGAAATATCTCGGCAACTATGAGAGATAGAGCCGAAATCTCTTCGGTACAAGACTCAGGACGCCGAGTACAATCTGTTCCACCTATCGGACTTTAAAAATTCGACAAATGCCCGGCTAGCAAATTTTTCGGTTTTTTCGAAATATCTCGGCAACCATGAGAGATAGAGCCGAAATCTCTTCGGTACAAGACTCAGGACGCCGAGTACAATCTGTTCCACCTATCGGACTTTAAAAATTCGACAAATGCCCGGCTAGCAAATTTTTCGGTTTTTTCGAAATATCTCGGCAACCATGAGAGATAGAGCCGAAATCTCTTCGGTACAAGACTCAGGACGCCGAGTACAATCTGTTCCACCTATCGGACTTTAAAAATTCGACAAATGCCCGGCTAGCAAATTTTTCGGTTTTTTCGAAATATCTCGGCAACCATGAGAGATAGAGCCGAAATCTCTTCGGTACAAGACTCAGGACGCCGAGTACAATCTGTTCCACCTATCGGACTTTAAAAATTCGACAAATGCCCGGCTAGCAAATTTTTCGGTTTTTTCGAAATATCTCGGCAACTATGAGAGATAGAGCCGAAATCTCTTCGGTACAAGACTCAGGACGCCGAGTACAATCTGTTCCACCTATCGGACTTTAAAAATTCGACAAATGCCCGGCTAGCAAATTTTTCGGTTTTTTCGAAATATCTCGGCAACTATGAGAGATAGAGCCGAAATCTCTTCGGTACAAGACTCAGGACGCCGAGTACAATCTGTTCCACCTATCGGACTTTAAAAATTCGACAAATGCCCGGCTAGCAAATTTTTCGGTTTTTTCGAAATATCTCGGCAACTATGAGAGATAGAGCCGAAATCTCTTCGGTACAAGACTCAGGACGCCGAGTACAATCTGTTCCACCTATCGGACTTTAAAAATTCGACAAATGCCCGGCTAGCAAATTTTTCGGTTTTTTCGAAATATCTCGGCAACCATGAGAGATAGAGCCGAAATCTCTTCGGTACAAGACTCAGGACGCCGAGTACAATCTGTTCCACCTATCGGACTTTAAAAATTCGACAAATGCCCGGCTAGCAAATTTTTCGGTTTTTTCGAAATATCTCGGCAACTATGAGAGATAGAGCCGAAATCTCTTCGGTACAAGACTCAGGACGCCGAGTACAATCTGTTCCACCTATCGGACTTTAAAAATTCGACAAATGCCCGGCTAGCAAATTTTTCGGTTTTTTCGAAATATCTCGGCAACCATGAGAGATAGAGCCGAAATCTCTTCGGTACAAGACTCAGGACGCCGAGTACAATCTGTTCCACCTATCGGACTTTAAAAATTCGACAAATGCCCGGCTAGCAAATTTTTCGGTTTTTTCGAAATATCTCGGCAACTATGAGAGATAGAGCCGAAATCTCTTCGGTACAAGACTCAGGACGCCGAGTACAATCTGTTCCACCTATCGGACTTTAAAAATTCGACAAATGCCCGGCTAGCAAATTTTTCGGTTTTTTCGAAATATCTCGGCAACTATGAGAGATAGAGCCGAAATCTCTTCGGTACAAGACTCAGGACGCCGAGTACAATCTGTTCCACCTATCGGACTTTAAAAATTCGACAAATGCCCGGCTAGCAAATTTTTCGGTTTTTTCGAAATATCTCGGCAACCATGAGAGATAGAGCCGAAATCTCTTCGGTACAAGACTCAGGACGCCGAGTACAATCTGTTCCACCTATCGGACTTTAAAAATTCGACAAATGCCCGGCTAGCAAATTTTTCGGTTTTTTCGAAATATCTCGGCAACTATGAGAGATAGAGCCGAAATCTCTTCGGTACAAGACTCAGGACGCCGAGTACAATCTGTTCCACCCTATCGGACTTTAAAAATTCGACAAATGCCCGGCTAGCAAATTTTTCGGTTTTTTCGAAATATCTCGGCAACCATGAGAGATAGAGCCGAAATCTCTTCGGTACAAGACTCAGGACGCCGAGTACAATCTGTTCCACCTATCGGACTTTAAAAATTCGACAAATGCCCGGCTAGCAAATTTTTCGGTTTTTTCGAAATATCTCGGCAACCTATGAGAGATAGAGCCGAAATCTCTTCGGTACAAGACTCAGGACGCCGAGTACAATCTGTTCCACCTATCGGACTTTAAAAATTCGACAAATGCCCGGCTAGCAAATTTTTCGGTTTTTTCGAAATATCTCGGCAACCATGAGAGATAGAGCCGAAATCTCTTCGGTACAAGACTCAGGACGCCGAGTACAATCTGTTCCACCTATCGGACTTTAAAAATTCGACAAATGCCCGGCTAGCAAATTTTTCGGTTTTTTCGAAATATCTCGGCAACTATGAGAGATAGAGCCGAAATCTCTTCGGTACAAGACTCAGGACGCCGAGTACAATCTGTTCCACCTATCGGACTTTAAAAATTCGACAAATGCCCGGCTAGCAAATTTTCGGTTTTTTCGAAATATCTCGGCAACCATGAGAGATAGAGCCGAAATCTCTTCGGTACAAGACTCAGGACGCCGAGTACAATCTGTTCCACCTATCGGACTTTAAAAATTCGACAAATGCCCGGCTAGCAAATTTTTCGGTTTTTTCGAAATATCTCGGCAACCATGAGAGATAGAGCCGAAATCTCTTCGGTACAAGACTCAGGACGCCGAGTACAATCTGTTCCACCTATCGGACTTTAAAAATTCGACAAATGCCCGGCTAGCAAATTTTTCGGTTTTTTCGAAATATCTCGGCAACCATGAGAGATAGAGCCGAAATCTCTTCGGTACAAGACTCAGGACGCCGAGTACAATCTGTTCCACCTATCGGACTTTAAAAATTCGACAAATGCCCGGCTAGCAAATTTTTCGGTTTTTTCGAAATATCTCGGCAACCATGAGAGATAGAGCCGAAATCTCTTCGGTACAAGACTCAGGACGCCGAGTACAATCTGTTCCACCTATCGGACTTTAAAAATTCGACAAATGCCCGGCTAGCAAATTTTTCGGTTTTTTCGAAATATCTCGGCAACCATGAGAGATAGAGCCGAAATCTCTTCGGTACAAGACTCAGGACGCCGAGTACAATCTGTTCCACCTATCGGACTTTAAAAATTCGACAAATGCCCGGCTAGCAAATTTTTCGGTTTTTTCGAAATATCTCGGCAACCATGAGAGATAGAGCCGAAATCTCTTCGGTACAAGACTCAGGACGCCGAGTACAATCTGTTCCACCTATCGGACTTTAAAAATTCGACAAATGCCCGGCTAGCAAATTTTTCGGTTTTTTCGAAATATCTCGGCAACCATGAGAGATAGAGCCGAAATCTCTTCGGTACAAGACTCAGGACGCCGAGTACAATCTGTTCCACCTATCGGACTTTAAAAATTCGACAAATGCCCGGCTAGCAAATTTTTCGGTTTTTTCGAAATATCTCGGCAACCATGAGAGATAGAGCCGAAATCTCTTCGGTACAAGACTCAGGACGCCGAGTACAATCTGTTCCACCTATCGGACTTTAAAAATTCGACAAATGCCCGGCTAGCAAATTTTTCGGTTTTTTCGAAATATCTCGGCAACCATGAGAGATAGAGCCGAAATCTCTTCGGTACAAGACTCAGGACGCCGAGTACAATCTGTTCCACCTATCGGACTTTAAAAATTCGACAAATGCCCGGCTAGCAAATTTTCGGTTTTTTCGAAATATCTCGGCAACTATGAGAGATAGAGCCGAAATCTCTTCGGTACAAGACTCAGGACGCCGAGTACAATCTGTTCCACCTATCGGACTTTAAAAATTCGACAAATGCCCGGCTAGCAAATTTTTCGGTTTTTTTCGAAATATCTCGGCAACCATGAGAGATAGAGCCGAAATCTCTTCGGTACAAGACTCAGGACGCCGAGTACAATCTGTTCCACCTATCGGACTTTAAAAATTCGACAAATGCCCGGCTAGCAAATTTTTCGGTTTTTTCGAAATATCTCGGCAACCAAGAGAGATAGAGCCGAAATCTCTTCGGTACAAGACTCAGGACGCCGAGTACAATCTGTTCCACCTATCGGACTTTAAAAATTCGACAAATGCCCGGCTAGCAAATTTTTCGGTTTTTTCGAAATATCTCGGCAACTATGAGAGATAGAGCCGAAATCTCTTCGGTACAAGACTCAGGACGCCGAGTACAATCTGTTCCACCTATCGGACTTTAAAAATTCGACAAATGCCCGGCTAGCAAATTTTTCGGTTTTTTCGAAATATCTCGGCAACTATGAGAGATAGAGCCGAAATCTCTTCGGTACAAGACTCAGGACGCCGAGTACAATCTGTTCCACCTATCGGAGTTTAAAAATTCGACAAATGCCCGGCTAGCAAATTTTTCGGTTTTTTCGAAATATCTCGGCAACTATGATAGATAGAGCCGAAATCTCTTCGGTACAAGACTCAGGACGCCGAGTACAATCTGTTCCACCTATCGGACTTTAAAAATTCAACGACAAATGCCCGGCTAGCAAATTTTTCGGTTTTTTCGAAATATCTCGGCAACCATGAGAGATAGAGCCGAAATCTCTTCGGTACAAGACTCAGGACGCCGAGTACAATCTGTTCCACCTATCGGACTTTAAAAATTCGACAAATGCCCGGCTAGCAAATTTTTCGGTTTTTTCGAAATATCTCGGCAACTATGATAGATAGAGCCGAAATCTCTTCGGTACAAGACTCAGGACGCCGAGTACAATCTGTTCCACCTATCGGACTTTAAAAATTCGACAAATGCCCGGCTAGCAAATTTTTCGGTTTTTTCGAAATATCTCGGCAACCTATGATAGATAGAGCCGAAATCTCTTCGGTACAAGACTCAGGACGCCGAGTACAATCTGTTCCACCTATCGGAGTTTAAAAATTCGACAAATGCCCGGCTAGCAAATTTTCGGTTTTTTCGAAATATCTCGGCAACTATGATAGATAGAGCCGAAATCTCTTCGGTACAAGACTCAGGACGCCGAGTACAATCTGTTCCACCTATCGGACTTTAAAAATTCGACAAATGCCCGGCTAGCAAATTTTTCGGTTTTTTCGAAATATCTCGGCAACTATGAGAGATAGAGCCGAAATCTCTTCGGTACAAGACTCAGGACGCCGAGTACAATCTGTTCCACCTATCGGACTTTAAAAATTCGACAAATGCCCGGCTAGCAAATTTTTCGGTTTTTTCGAAATATCTCGGCAACTATGAGAGATAGAGCCGAAATCTCTTCGGTACAAGACTCAGGACGCCGAGTACAATCTGTTCCACCCTATCGGACTTTAAAAATTCGACAAATGCCCGGCTAGCAAATTTTTCGGTTTTTTTCGAAATATCTCGGCAACCATGAGAGATAGAGCCGAAATCTCTTCGGTACAAGACTCAGGACGCCGAGTACAATCTGTTCCACCTATCGGACTTTAAAAATTCGACAAATGCCCGGCTAGCAAATTTTTCGGTTTTTTCGAAATATCTCGGCAACCATGAGAGATAGAGCCGAAATCTCTTCGGTACAAGACTCAGGACGCCGAGTACAATCTGTTCCACCTATCGGACTTTAAAAATTCGACAAATGCCCGGCTAGCAAATTTTTCGGTTTTTTCGAAATATCTCGGCAACTATGAGAGATAGAGCCGAAATCTCTTCGGTACAAGACTCAGGACGCCGAGTACAATCTGTTCCACCTATCGGACTTTAAAAATTCGACAAATGCCCGGCTAGCAAATTTTTCGGTTTTTTCGAAATATCTCGGCAACTATGAGAGATAGAGCCGAAATCTCTTCGGTACAAGACTCAGGACGCCGAGTACAATCTGTTCCACCCTATCGGACTTTAAAAATTCGACAAATGCCCGGCTAGCAAATTTTTCGGTTTTTTCGAAATATCTCGGCAACCATGAGAGATAGAGCCGAAATCTCTTCGGTACAAGACTCAGGACGCCGAGTACAATCTGTTCCACCTATCGGACTTTAAAAATTCGACAAATGCCCGGCTAGCAAATTTTTCGGTTTTTTCGAAATATCTCGGCAACTATGAGAGATAGAGCCGAAATCTCTTCGGTACAAGACTCAGGACGCCGAGTACAATCTGTTCCACCTATCGGACTTTAAAAATTCGACAAATGCCCGGCTAGCAAATTTTTCGGTTTTTTTCGAAATATCTCGGCAACTATGAGAGATAGAGCCGAAATCTCTTCGGTACAAGACTCAGGACGCCGAGTACAATCTGTTCCACCTATCGGACTTTAAAAATTCGACAAATGCCCGGCTAGCAAATTTTTCGGTTTTTTCGAAATATCTCGGCAACTATGAGAGATAGAGCCGAAATCTCTTCGGTACAAGACTCAGGACGCCGAGTACAATCTGTTCCACCTATCGGACTTTAAAAATTCGACAAATGCCCGGCTAGCAAATTTTTCGGTTTTTTCGAAATATCTCGGCAACTATGAGAGATAGAGCCGAAATCTCTTCGGTACAAGACTCAGGACGCCGAGTACAATCTGTTCCACCTATCGGACTTTAAAAATTCGACAAATGCCCGGCTAGCAAATTTTTCGGTTTTTTCGAAATATCTCGGCAACTATGAGAGATAGAGCCGAAATCTCTTCGGTACAAGACTCAGGACGCCGAGTACAATCTGTTCCACCTATCGGAGTTTAAAAATTCGACAAATGCCCGGCTAGCAAATTTTTCGGTTTTTTCGAAATATCTCGGCAACCATGAGAGATAGAGCCGAAATCTCTTCGGTACAAGACTCAGGACGCCGAGTACAATCTGTTCCACCTATCGGACTTTAAAAATTCGACAAATGCCCGGCTAGCAAATTTTTCGGTTTTTTCGAAATATCTCGGCAACTATGAGAGATAGAGCCGAAATCTCTTCGGTACAAGACTCAGGACGCCGAGTACAATCTGTTCCACCCTATCGGAGTTTAAAAATTCGACAAATGCCCGGCTAGCAAATTTTTCGGTTTTTTCGAAATATCTCGGCAACTATGAGAGATAGAGCCGAAATCTCTTCGGTACAAGACTCAGGACGCCGAGTACAATCTGTTCCACCTATCGGACTTTAAAAATTCGACAAATGCCCGGCTAGCAAATTTTTCGGTTTTTTTCGAAATATCTCGGCAACCATGAGAGATAGAGCCGAAATCTCTTCGGTACAAGACTCAGGACGCCGAGTACAATCTGTTCCACCTATCGGACTTTAAAAATTCGACAAATGCCCGGCTAGCAAATTTTCGGTTTTTTCGAAATATCTCGGCAACTATGAGAGATAGAGCCGAAATCTCTTCGGTACAAGACTCAGGACGCCGAGTACAATCTGTTCCACCTATCGGACTTTAAAAATTCGACAAATGCCCGGCTAGCAAATTTTTCGGTTTTTTCGAAATATCTCGGCAACTATGAGAGATAGAGCCGAAATCTCTTCGGTACAAGACTCAGGACGCCGAGTACAATCTGTTCCACCTATCGGACTTTAAAAATTCGACAAATGCCCGGCTAGCAAATTTTTCGGTTTTTTCGAAATATCTCGGCAACTATGATAGATAGAGCCGAAATCTCTTCGGTACAAGACTCAGGACGCCGAGTACAATCTGTTCCACCTATCGGACTTTAAAAATTCGACAAATGCCCGGCTAGCAAATTTTTCGGTTTTTTCGAAATATCTCGGCAACTATGAGAGATAGAGCCGAAATCTCTTCGGTACAAGACTCAGGACGCCGAGTACAATCTGTTCCACCTATCGGACTTTAAAAATTCGACAAATGCCCGGCTAGCAAATTTTTCGGTTTTTTCGAAATATCTCGGCAACTATGAGAGATAGAGCCGAAATCTCTTCGGTACAAGACTCAGGACGCCGAGTACAATCTGTTCCACCTATCGGACTTTAAAAATTCGACAAATGCCCGGCTAGCAAATTTTCGGTTTTTTCGAAATATCTCGGCAACTATGAGAGATAGAGCCGAAATCTCTTCGGTACAAGACTCAGGACGCCGAGTACAATCTGTTCCACCTATCGGAGTTTAAAAATTCGACAAATGCCCGGCTAGCAAATTTTTCGGTTTTTTCGAAATATCTCGGCAACCATGAGAGATAGAGCCGAAATCTCTTCGGTACAAGACTCAGGACGCCGAGTACAATCTGTTCCACCTATCGGACTTTAAAAATTCGACAAATGCCCGGCTAGCAAATTTTTCGGTTTTTTCGAAATATCTCGGCAACTATGAGAGATAGAGCCGAAATCTCTTCGGTACAAGACTCAGGACGCCGAGTACAATCTGTTCCACCTATCGGAGTTTAAAAATTCGACAAATGCCCGGCTAGCAAATTTTTCGGTTTTTTCGAAATATCTCGGCAACTATGAGAGATAGAGCCGAAATCTCTTCGGTACAAGACTCAGGACGCCGAGTACAATCTGTTCCACCCTATCGGACTTTAAAAATTCGACAAATGCCCGGCTAGCAAATTTTTCGGTTTTTTCGAAATATCTCGGCAACTATGAGAGATAGAGCCGAAATCTCTTCGGTACAAGACTCAGGACGCCGAGTACAATCTGTTCCACCTATCGGACTTTAAAAATTCGACAAATGCCCGGCTAGCAAATTTTCGGTTTTTTCGAAATATCTCGGCAACTATGAGAGATAGAGCCGAAATCTCTTCGGTACAAGACTCAGGACGCCGAGTACAATCTGTTCCACCTATCGGACTTTAAAAATTCGACAAATGCCCGGCTAGCAAATTTTTCGGTTTTTTCGAAATATCTCGGCAACTATGAGAGATAGAGCCGAAATCTCTTCGGTACAAGACTCAGGACGCCGAGTACAATCTGTTCCACCTATCGGACTTTAAAAATTCGACAAATGCCCGGCTAGCAAATTTTTCGGTTTTTTCGAAATATCTCGGCAACCATGAGAGATAGAGCCGAAATCTCTTCGGTACAAGACTCAGGACGCCGAGTACAATCTGTTCCACCTATCGGACTTTAAAAATTCGACAAATGCCCGGCTAGCAAATTTTTCGGTTTTTTCGAAATATCTCGGCAACTATGAGAGATAGAGCCGAAATCTCTTCGGTACAAGACTCAGGACGCCGAGTACAATCTGTTCCACCTATCGGACTTTAAAAATTCGACAAATGCCCGGCTAGCAAATTTTTCGGTTTTTTCGAAATATCTCGGCAACTAAGAGAGATAGAGCCGAAATCTCTTCGGTACAAGACTCAGGACGCCGAGTACAATCTGTTCCACCTATCGGACTTTAAAAATTCGACAAATGCCCGGCTAGCAAATTTTTCGGTTTTTTCGAAATATCTCGGCAACTAAGAGAGATAGAGCCGAAATCTCTTCGGTACAAGACTCAGGACGCCGAGTACAATCTGTTCCACCTATCGGACTTTAAAAATTCGACAAATGCCCGGCTAGCAAATTTTTCGGTTTTTTCGAAATATCTCGGCAACTATGAGAGATAGAGCCGAAATCTCTTCGGTACAAGACTCAGGACGCCGAGTACAATCTGTTCCACCCTATCGGAGTTTAAAAATTCGACAAATGCCCGGCTAGCAAATTTTTCGGTTTTTTCGAAATATCTCGGCAACTATGAGAGATAGAGCCGAAATCTCTTCGGTACAAGACTCAGGACGCCGAGTACAATCTGTTCCACCTATCGGACTTTAAAAATTCGACAAATGCCCGGCTAGCAAATTTTTCGGTTTTTTCGAAATATCTCGGCAACTATGAGAGATAGAGCCGAAATCTCTTCGGTACAAGACTCAGGACGCCGAGTACAATCTGTTCCACCCTATCGGACTTTAAAAATTCGACAAATGCCCGGCTAGCAAATTTTTCGGTTTTTTCGAAATATCTCGGCAACTAAGAGAGATAGAGCCGAAATCTCTTCGGTACAAGACTCAGGACGCCGAGTACAATCTGTTCCACCTATCGGAGTTTAAAAATTCGACAAATGCCCGGCTAGCAAATTTTTCGGTTTTTTCGAAATATCTCGGCAACTATGAGAGATAGAGCCGAAATCTCTTCGGTACAAGACTCAGGACGCCGAGTACAATCTGTTCCACCTATCGGACTTTAAAAATTCGACAAATGCCCGGCTAGCAAATTTTTCGGTTTTTTCGAAATATCTCGGCAACTATGAGAGATAGAGCCGAAATCTCTTCGGTACAAGACTCAGGACGCCGAGTACAATCTGTTCCACCCTATCGGAGTTTAAAAATTCGACAAATGCCCGGCTAGCAAATTTTTCGGTTTTTTCGAAATATCTCGGCAACTATGAGAGATAGAGCCGAAATCTCTTCGGTACAAGACTCAGGACGCCGAGTACAATCTGTTCCACCCTATCGGACTTTAAAAATTCGACAAATGCCCGGCTAGCAAATTTTCGGTTTTTTCGAAATATCTCGGCAACTATGAGAGATAGAGCCGAAATCTCTTCGGTACAAGACTCAGGACGCCGAGTACAATCTGTTCCACCTATCGGACTTTAAAAATTCGACAAATGCCCGGCTAGCAAATTTTCGGTTTTTTCGAAATATCTCGGCAACTATGAGAGATAGAGCCGAAATCTCTTCGGTACAAGACTCAGGACGCCGAGTACAATCTGTTCCACCTATCGGACTTTAAAAATTCGACAAATGCCCGGCTAGCAAATTTTTCGGTTTTTTCGAAATATCTCGGCAACTATGAGAGATAGAGCCGAAATCTCTTCGGTACAAGACTCAGGACGCCGAGTACAATCTGTTCCACCCTATCGGACTTTAAAAATTCGACAAATGCCCGGCTAGCAAATTTTTCGGTTTTTTCGAAATATCTCGGCAACTATGAGAGATAGAGCCGAAATCTCTTCGGTACAAGACTCAGGACGCCGAGTACAATCTGTTCCACCCTATCGGAGTTTAAAAATTCGACAAATGCCCGGCTAGCAAATTTTCGGTTTTTTCGAAATATCTCGGCAACTATGAGAGATAGAGCCGAAATCTCTTCGGTACAAGACTCAGGACGCCGAGTACAATCTGTTCCACCCTATCGGAGTTTAAAAATTCGACAAATGCCCGGCTAGCAAATTTTTCGGTTTTTTCGAAATATCTCGGCAACTATGAGAGATAGAGCCGAAATCTCTTCGGTACAAGACTCAGGACGCCGAGTACAATCTGTTCCACCTATCGGACTTTAAAAATTCGACAAATGCCCGGCTAGCAAATTTTTCGGTTTTTTCGAAATATCTCGGCAACTATGAGAGATAGAGCCGAAATCTCTTCGGTACAAGACTCAGGACGCCGAGTACAATCTGTTCCACCCTATCGGAGTTTAAAAATTCGACAAATGCCCGGCTAGCAAATTTTTCGGTTTTTTCGAAATATCTCGGCAACTATGAGAGATAGAGCCGAAATCTCTTCGGTACAAGACTCAGGACGCCGAGTACAATCTGTTCCACCTATCGGACTTTAAAAATTCGACAAATGCCCGGCTAGCAAATTTTCGGTTTTTTCGAAATATCTCGGCAACTATGAGAGATAGAGCCGAAATCTCTTCGGTACAAGACTCAGGACGCCGAGTACAATCTGTTCCACCTATCGGACTTTAAAAATTCGACAAATGCCCGGCTAGCAAATTTTTCGGTTTTTTCGAAATATCTCGGCAACTATGAGAGATAGAGCCGAAATCTCTTCGGTACAAGACTCAGGACGCCGAGTACAATCTGTTCCACCTATCGGACTTTAAAAATTCGACAAATGCCCGGCTAGCAAAATTTTCGGTTTTTTCGAAATATCTCGGCAACTATGAGAGATAGAGCCGAAATCTCTTCGGTACAAGACTCAGGACGCCGAGTACAATCTGTTCCACCTATCGGACTTTAAAAATTCGACAAATGCCCGGCTAGCAAATTTTTCGGTTTTTTCGAAATATCTCGGCAACCATGAGAGATAGAGCCGAAATCTCTTCGGTACAAGACTCAGGACGCCGAGTACAATCTGTTCCACCTATCGGACTTTAAAAATTCGACAAATGCCCGGCTAGCAAATTTTTCGGTTTTTTCGAAATATCTCGGCAACCATGAGAGATAGAGCCGAAATCTCTTCGGTACAAGACTCAGGACGCCGAGTACAATCTGTTCCACCTATCGGACTTTAAAAATTCGACAAATGCCCGGCTAGCAAATTTTTCGGTTTTTTCGAAATATCTCGGCAACTATGATAGATAGAGCCGAAATCTCTTCGGTACAAGACTCAGGACGCCGAGTACAATCTGTTCCACCTATCGGAGTTTAAAAATTCGACAAATGCCCGGCTAGCAAATTTTCGGTTTTTTCGAAATATCTCGGCAACTATGATAGATAGAGCCGAAATCTCTTCGGTACAAGACTCAGGACGCCGAGTACAATCTGTTCCACCTATCGGACTTTAAAAATTCGACAAATGCCCGGCTAGCAAATTTTTCGGTTTTTTCGAAATATCTCGGCAACTATGAGAGATAGAGCCGAAATCTCTTCGGTACAAGACTCAGGACGCCGAGTACAATCTGTTCCACCTATCGGACTTTAAAAATTCGACAAATGCCCGGCTAGCAAATTTTTCGGTTTTTTCGAAATATCTCGGCAACTATGAGAGATAGAGCCGAAATCTCTTCGGTACAAGACTCAGGACGCCGAGTACAATCTGTTCCACCTATCGGAGTTTAAAAATTCGACAAATGCCCGGCTAGCAAATTTTTCGGTTTTTTCGAAATATCTCGGCAACTATGAGAGATAGAGCCGAAATCTCTTCGGTACAAGACTCAGGACGCCGAGTACAATCTGTTCCACCTATCGGACTTTAAAAATTCGACAAATGCCCGGCTAGCAAATTTTTCGGTTTTTTCGAAATATCTCGGCAACTATGAGAGATAGAGCCGAAATCTCTTCGGTACAAGACTCAGGACGCCGAGTACAATCTGTTCCACCTATCGGACTTTAAAAATTCGACAAATGCCCGGCTAGCAAATTTTTCGGTTTTTTCGAAATATCTCGGCAACTATGAGAGATAGAGCCGAAATCTCTTCGGTACAAGACTCAGGACGCCGAGTACAATCTGTTCCACCTATCGGAGTTTAAAAATTCGACAAATGCCCGGCTAGCAAATTTTTCGGTTTTTTCGAAATATCTCGGCAACTATGAGAGATAGAGCCGAAATCTCTTCGGTACAAGACTCAGGACGCCGAGTACAATCTGTTCCACCTATCGGAGTTTAAAAATTCGACAAATGCCCGGCTAGCAAATTTTTCGGTTTTTTCGAAATATCTCGGCAACTATGAGAGATAGAGCCGAAATCTCTTCGGTACAAGACTCAGGACGCCGAGTACAATCTGTTCCACCCTATCGGACTTTAAAAATTCGACAAATGCCCGGCTAGCAAATTTTTCGGTTTTTTCGAAATATCTCGGCAACTATGAGAGATAGAGCCGAAATCTCTTCGGTACAAGACTCAGGACGCCGAGTACAATCTGTTCCACCTATCGGAGTTTAAAAATTCGACAAATGCCCGGCTAGCAAATTTTTCGGTTTTTTCGAAATATCTCGGCAACTATGAGAGATAGAGCCGAAATCTCTTCGGTACAAGACTCAGGACGCCGAGTACAATCTGTTCCACCTATCGGACTTTAAAAATTCGACAAATGCCCGGCTAGCAAATTTTTCGGTTTTTTCGAAATATCTCGGCAACTATGAGAGATAGAGCCGAAATCTCTTCGGTACAAGACTCAGGACGCCGAGTACAATCTGTTCCACCTATCGGAGTTTAAAAATTCGACAAATGCCCGGCTAGCAAATTTTTCGGTTTTTTCGAAATATCTCGGCAACTATGAGAGATAGAGCCGAAATCTCTTCGGTACAAGACTCAGGACGCCGAGTACAATCTGTTCCACCTATCGGAGTTTAAAAATTCGACAAATGCCCGGCTAGCAAATTTTTCGGTTTTTTCGAAATATCTCGGCAACTATGAGAGATAGAGCCGAAATCTCTTCGGTACAAGACTCAGGACGCCGAGTACAATCTGTTCCACCTATCGGAGTTTAAAAATTCGACAAATGCCCGGCTAGCAAATTTTTCGGTTTTTTCGAAATATCTCGGCAACTATGAGAGATAGAGCCGAAATCTCTTCGGTACAAGACTCAGGACGCCGAGTACAATCTGTTCCACCTATCGGAGTTTAAAAATTCGACAAATGCCCGGCTAGCAAATTTTTCGGTTTTTTCGAAATATCTCGGCAACTATGAGAGATAGAGCCGAAATCTCTTCGGTACAAGACTCAGGACGCCGAGTACAATCTGTTCCACCCTATCGGACTTTAAAAATTCGACAAATGCCCGGCTAGCAAATTTTTCGGTTTTTTCGAAATATCTCGGCAACTATGAGAGATAGAGCCGAAATCTCTTCGGTACAAGACTCAGGACGCCGAGTACAATCTGTTCCACCTATCGGACTTTAAAAATTCGACAAATGCCCGGCTGCTCGAAATCTGCCCGGCTAGCAAATTTTTCGGTTTTTTCGAAATATCTCGGCAACTATGAGAGATAGAGCCGAAATCTCTTCGGTACAAGACTCAGGACGCCGAGTACAATCTGTTCCACCTATCGGACTTTAAAAATTCGACAAATGCCCGGCTAGCAAATTTTTCGGTTTTTTCGAAATATCTCGGCAACTATGAGAGATAGAGCCGAAATCTCTTCGGTACAAGACTCAGGACGCCGAGTACAATCTGTTCCACCTATCGGACTTTAAAAATTCGACAAATGCCCGGCTAGCAAATTTTTCGGTTTTTTCGAAATATCTCGGCAACTATGAGAGATAGAGCCGAAATCTCTTCGGTACAAGACTCAGGACGCCGAGTACAATCTGTTCCACCTATCGGACTTTAAAAATTCGACAAATGCCCGGCTAGCAAATTTTTCGGTTTTTTCGAAATATCTCGGCAACTATGAGAGATAGAGCCGAAATCTCTTCGGTACAAGACTCAGGACGCCGAGTACAATCTGTTCCACCTATCGGAGTTTAAAAATTCGACAAATGCCCGGCTAGCAAATTTTTCGGTTTTTTCGAAATATCTCGGCAACTATGAGAGATAGAGCCGAAATCTCTTCGGTACAAGACTCAGGACGCCGAGTACAATCTGTTCCACCTATCGGAGTTTAAAAATTCGACAAATGCCCGGCTAGCAAATTTTTCGGTTTTTTCGAAATATCTCGGCAACTATGAGAGATAGAGCCGAAATCTCTTCGGTACAAGACTCAGGACGCCGAGTACAATCTGTTCCACCTATCAGAGTTTAAAAATTCGACAAATGCCCGGCTAGCAAATTTTTCGGTTTTTTCGAAATATCTCGGCAACTATGAGAGATAGAGCCGAAATCTCTTCGGTACAAGACTCAGGACGCCGAGTACAATCTGTTCCACCTATCGGACTTTAAAAATTCGACAAATGCCCGGCTAGCAAATTTTCGGTTTTTTCGAAATATCTCGGCAACTATGAGAGATAGAGCCGAAATCTCTTCGGTACAAGACTCAGGACGCCGAGTACAATCTGTTCCACCTATCGGACTTTAAAAATTCGACAAATGCCCGGCTAGCAAATTTTTCGGTTTTTTCGAAATATCTCGGCAACTATGAGAGATAGAGCCGAAATCTCTTCGGTACAAGACTCAGGACGCCGAGTACAATCTGTTCCACCTATCGGAGTTTAAAAATTCGACAAATGCCCGGCTAGCAAATTTTTCGGTTTTTTCGAAATATCTCGGCAACTAAGAGAGATAGAGCCGAAATCTCTTCGGTACAAGACTCAGGACGCCGAGTACAATCTGTTCCACCCTATCGGACTTTAAAAATTCGACAAATGCCCGGCTAGCAAATTTTTCGGTTTTTTCGAAATATCTCGGCAACTAAGAGAGATAGAGCCGAAATCTCTTCGGTACAAGACTCAGGACGCCGAGTACAATCTGTTCCACCTATCGGAGTTTAAAAATTCGACAAATGCCCGGCTAGCAAATTTTTCGGTTTTTTCGAAATATCTCGGCAACTATGAGAGATAGAGCCGAAATCTCTTCGGTACAAGACTCAGGACGCCGAGTACAATCTGTTCCACCCTTCAGAGTTTAAAAATTCGACAAATGCCCGGCTAGCAAATTTTTCGGTTTTTTCGAAATATCTCGGCAACTATGAGAGATAGAGCCGAAATCTCTTCGGTACAAGACTCAGGACGCCGAGTACAATCTGTTCCACCTATCGGAGTTTAAAAATTCGACAAATGCCCGGCTAGCAAATTTTTCGGTTTTTTCGAAATATCTCGGCAACTAAGAGAGATAGAGCCGAAATCTCTTCGGTACAAGACTCAGGACGCCGAGTACAATCTGTTCCACCTATCGGACTTTAAAAATTCGACAAATGCCCGGCTAGCAAATTTTTCGGTTTTTTCGAAATATCTCGGCAACTATGAGAGATAGAGCCGAAATCTCTTCGGTACAAGACTCAGGACGCCGAGTACAATCTGTTCCACCTATCGGACTTTAAAAATTCGACAAATGCCCGGCTAGCAAATTTTTCGGTTTTTTCGAAATATCTCGGCAACTATGAGAGATAGAGCCGAAATCTCTTCGGTACAAGACTCAGGACGCCGAGTACAATCTGTTCCACCCTATCGGAGTTTAAAAATTCGACAAATGCCCGGCTAGCAAATTTTTCGGTTTTTTCGAAATATCTCGGCAACTATGAGAGATAGAGCCGAAATCTCTTCGGTACAAGACTCAGGACGCCGAGTACAATCTGTTCCACCTATCGGACTTTAAAAATTCGACAAATGCCCGGCTAGCAAATTTTTCGGTTTTTTCGAAATATCTCGGCAACTATGAGAGATAGAGCCGAAATCTCTTCGGTACAAGACTCAGGACGCCGAGTACAATCTGTTCCACCCTTCGGAGTTTAAAAATTCGACAAATGCCCGGCTAGCAAATTTTTCGGTTTTTTCGAAATATCTCGGCAACTAAGAGAGATAGAGCCGAAATCTCTTCGGTACAAGACTCAGGACGCCGAGTACAATCTGTTCCACCTATCGGACTTTAAAAATTCGACAAATGCCCGGCTAGCAAATTTTTCGGTTTTTTCGAAATATCTCGGCAACTATGAGAGATAGAGCCGAAATCTCTTCGGTACAAGACTCAGGACGCCGAGTACAATCTGTTCCACCCTATCGGAGTTTAAAAATTCGACAAATGCCCGGCTAGCAAATTTTTCGGTTTTTTCGAAATATCTCGGCAACTATGAGAGATAGAGCCGAAATCTCTTCGGTACAAGACTCAGGACGCCGAGTACAATCTGTTCCACCCATCGGACTTTAAAAATTCGACAAATGCCCGGCTAGCAAATTTTTCGGTTTTTTCGAAATATCTCGGCAACTATGAGAGATAGAGCCGAAATCTCTTCGGTACAAGACTCAGGACGCCGAGTACAATCTGTTCCACCTATCGGAGTTTAAAAATTCGACAAATGCCCGGCTAGCAAATTTTTCGGTTTTTTCGAAATATCTCGGCAACTATGAGAGATAGAGCCGAAATCTCTTCGGTACAAGACTCAGGACGCCGAGTACAATCTGTTCCACCTATCGGACTTTAAAAATTCGACAAATGCCCGGCTAGCAAATTTTTCGGTTTTTTCGAAATATCTCGGCAACTATGAGAGATAGAGCCGAAATCTCTTCGGTACAAGACTCAGGACGCCGAGTACAATCTGTTCCACCCTATCGGACTTTAAAAATTCGACAAATGCCCGGCTAGCAAATTTTTCGGTTTTTTCGAAATATCTCGGCAACTATGAGAGATAGAGCCGAAATCTCTTCGGTACAAGACTCAGGACGCCGAGTACAATCTGTTCCACCCTTCGGAGTTTAAAAATTCGACAAATGCCCGGCTAGCAAATTTTTCGGTTTTTTCGAAATATCTCGGCAACTAAGAGAGATAGAGCCGAAATCTCTTCGGTACAAGACTCAGGACGCCGAGTACAATCTGTTCCACCCTATCGGTTTAAAAATTCGACAAATGCCCGGCTAGCAAATTTTTCGGTTTTTTCGAAATATCTCGGCAACTATGAGAGATAGAGCCGAAATCTCTTCGGTACAAGACTCAGGACGCCGAGTACAATCTGTTCCACCTATCGGAGTTTAAAAATTCGACAAATGCCCGGCTAGCAAATTTTTCGGTTTTTTCGAAATATCTCGGCAACTAAGAGAGATAGAGCCGAAATCTCTTCGGTACAAGACTCAGGACGCCGAGTACAATCTGTTCCACCCATCGGTTTAAAAATTCGACAAATGCCCGGCTAGCAAATTTTTCGGTTTTTTCGAAATATCTCGGCAACTATGAGAGATAGAGCCGAAATCTCTTCGGTACAAGACTCAGGACGCCGAGTACAATCTGTTCCACCCTATCGGACTTTAAAAATTCGACAAATGCCCGGCTAGCAAATTTTTCGGTTTTTTCGAAATATCTCGGCAACTATGAGAGATAGAGCCGAAATCTCTTCGGTACAAGACTCAGGACGCCGAGTACAATCTGTTCCACCTATCGGAGTTTAAAAATTCGACAAATGCCCGGCTAGCAAATTTTTCGGTTTTTTCGAAATATCTCGGCAACTATGAGAGATAGAGCCGAAATCTCTTCGGTACAAGACTCAGGACGCCGAGTACAATCTGTTCCACCCATCGGAGTTTAAAAATTCGACAAATGCCCGGCTAGCAAATTTTTCGGTTTTTTCGAAATATCTCGGCAACTATGAGAGATAGAGCCGAAATCTCTTCGGTACAAGACTCAGGACGCCGAGTACAATCTGTTCCACCCATCGGAGTTTAAAAATTCGACAAATGCCCGGCTAGCAAATTTTCGGTTTTTTCGAAATATCTCGGCAACTATGAGAGATAGAGCCGAAATCTCTTCGGTACAAGACTCAGGACGCCGAGTACAATCTGTTCCACCTATCGGACTTTAAAAATTCGACAAATGCCCGGCTAGCAAATTTTTCGGTTTTTTCGAAATATCTCGGCAACTATGAGAGATAGAGCCGAAATCTCTTCGGTACAAGACTCAGGACGCCGAGTACAATCTGTTCCACCTATCGGAGTTTAAAAATTCGACAAATGCCCGGCTAGCAAATTTTCGGTTTTTTCGAAATATCTCGGCAACTATGAGAGATAGAGCCGAAATCTCTTCGGTACAAGACTCAGGACGCCGAGTACAATCTGTTCCACCCATCGGAGTTTAAAAATTCGACAAATGCCCGGCTAGCAAATTTTCGGTTTTTTCGAAATATCTCGGCAACTATGAGAGATAGAGCCGAAATCTCTTCGGTACAAGACTCAGGACGCCGAGTACAATCTGTTCCACCCTATCGGAGTTTAAAAATTCGACAAATGCCCGGCTAGCAAATTTTTCGGTTTTTTCGAAATATCTCGGCAACTAAGAGAGATAGAGCCGAAATCTCTTCGGTACAAGACTCAGGACGCCGAGTACAATCTGTTCCACCCATCGGAGTTTAAAAATTCGACAAATGCCCGGCTAGCAAATTTTCGGTTTTTTCGAAATATCTCGGCAACTATGAGAGATAGAGCCGAAATCTCTTCGGTACAAGACTCAGGACGCCGAGTACAATCTGTTCCACCCTTCAGAGTTTAAAAATTCGACAAATGCCCGGCTAGCAAATTTTTCGGTTTTTTCGAAATATCTCGGCAACTATGAGAGATAGAGCCGAAATCTCTTCGGTACAAGACTCAGGACGCCGAGTACAATCTGTTCCACCCATCGGAGTTTAAAAATTCGACAAATGCCCGGCTAGCAAATTTTTCGGTTTTTTCGAAATATCTCGGCAACTATGAGAGATAGAGCCGAAATCTCTTCGGTACAAGACTCAGGACGCCGAGTACAATCTGTTCCACCCTTCGGAGTTTAAAAATTCGACAAATGCCCGGCTAGCAAATTTTCGGTTTTTTCGAAATATCTCGGCAACTATGAGAGATAGAGCCGAAATCTCTTCGGTACAAGACTCAGGACGCCGAGTACAATCTGTTCCACCCTATCGGAGTTTAAAAATTCGACAAATGCCCGGCTAGCAAATTTTCGGTTTTTTCGAAATATCTCGGCAACTATGAGAGATAGAGCCGAAATCTCTTCGGTACAAGACTCAGGACGCCGAGTACAATCTGTTCCACC
Organism: Holotrichia oblita; assembly: GCA_023690525.1. NCBI lineage: Eukaryota > Metazoa > Arthropoda > Insecta > Coleoptera > Scarabaeidae > Holotrichia > Holotrichia oblita. The sequence goes on along the minus strand of JALQSN010000110.1, from coordinate 9,713 downwards.
CTTCAGAGTTTAAAAATTCGACAAATGCCCGGCTAGCAAATTTTCGGTTTTTTCGAAATATCTCGGCAACTAAGAGAGATAGAGCCGAAATCTCTTCGGTACAAGACTCAGGACGCCGAGTACAATCTGTTCCACCCATCGGAGTTTAAAAATTCGACAAATGCCCGGCTAGCAAATTTTTCGGTTTTTTCGAAATATCTCGGCAACTAAGAGAGATAGAGCCGAAATCTCTTCGGTACAAGACTCAGGACGCCGAGTACAATCTGTTCCACCCATCGGAGTTTAAAAATTCGACAAATGCCCGGCTAGCAAATTTTTCGGTTTTTTCGAAATATCTCGGCAACTAAGAGAGATAGAGCCGAAATCTCTTCGGTACAAGACTCAGGACGCCGAGTACAATCTGTTCCACCCTATCGGAGTTTAAAAATTCGACAAATGCCCGGCTAGCAAATTTTTCGGTTTTTTCGAAATATCTCGGCAACTAAGAGAGATAGAGCCGAAATCTCTTCGGTACAAGACTCAGGACGCCGAGTACAATCTGTTCCACCCATCGGACCTTTAAAAATTCGACAAATGCCCGGCTAGCAAATTTTCGGTTTTTTCGAAATATCTCGGCAACTAAGAGAGATAGAGCCGAAATCTCTTCGGTACAAGACTCAGGACGCCGAGTACAATCTGTTCCACCCTATCGGTTTAAAAATTCGACAAATGCCCGGCTAGCAAAATTTTCGGTTTTTTCGAAATATCTCGGCAACTATGAGAGATAGAGCCGAAATCTCTTCGGTACAAGACTCAGGACGCCGAGTACAATCTGTTCCACCCTATCGGACCTTTAAAAATTCGACAAATGCCCGGCTAGCAAAATTTTCGGTTTTTTCGAAATATCTCGGCAACTAAGAGAGATAGAGCCGAAATCTCTTCGGTACAAGACTCAGGACGCCGAGTACAATCTGTTCCACCCTATCGGACTTTAAAAATTCGACAAATGCCCGGCTAGCAAATTTTTCGGTTTTTTCGAAATATCTCGGCAACTATGAGAGATAGAGCCGAAATCTCTTCGGTACAAGACTCAGGACGCCGAGTACAATCTGTTCCACCCATCGGAGTTTAAAAATTCGACAAATGCCCGGCTAGCAAAATTTTCGGTTTTTTCGAAATATCTCGGCAACTAAGAGAGATAGAGCCGAAATCTCTTCGGTACAAGACTCAGGACGCCGAGTACAATCTGTTCCACCCTATCGGAGTTTAAAAATTCGACAAATGCCCGGCTAGCAAAATTTTCGGTTTTTTCGAAATATCTCGGCAACTAAGAGAGATAGAGCCGAAATCTCTTCGGTACAAGACTCAGGACGCCGAGTACAATCTGTTCCACCCATCGGAGTTTCAAAATTCGACAAATGCCCGGCTAGCAAATTTTTCGGTTTTTTCGAAATATCTCGGCAACTATGAGAGATAGAGCCGAAATCTCTTCGGTACAAGACTCAGGACGCCGAGTACAATCTGTTCCACCCATCGGAGTTTAAAAATTCGACAAATGCCCGGCTAGCAAATTTTTCGGTTTTTTCGAAATATCTCGGCAACTAAGAGAGATAGAGCCGAAATCTCTTCGGTACAAGACTCAGGACGCCGAGTACAATCTGTTCCACCCATCGGAGTTTAAAAATTCGACAAATGCCCGGCTAGCAAATTTTTCGGTTTTTTCGAAATATCTCGGCAACTAAGAGAGATAGAGCCGAAATCTCTTCGGTACAAGACTCAGGACGCCGAGTACAATCTGTTCCACCCATCGGAGTTCAAAATTCGACAAATGCCCGGCTAGCAAATTTTTCGGTTTTTTCGAAATATCTCCGCAACTAAGAGAGATAGAGCCGAAATCTCTTCGGTACAAGACTCAGGACGCCGAGTACAATCTGTTCCACCCATCGGACCGTAAAAATTCGACAAATGCCCGGCTAGCAAAATTTTCGGTTTTTTCGAAATATCTCCGCAACTAAGAGAGATAGAGCCGAAATCTCTTCGGTACAAGACTCAGGACGCCGAGTACAATCATTTCCACCCATCGGAGATCGAAAATTCGACAAATGCCCGGCTATAAATTTTTCCTTTTCTTGAAATTTCTCGGCAGTTATGAGATATAGGACCATAATTTCTTTGGTACAATGCGCTAGACGAGCGGTACAATCTAGAACACCCACCGAAGTTTAAAAATTCCAAAAATGCGTGGCTCGAAAATTTTGGTTTTTCGTGAAATCGTCGCTATTATGAGAGATAGGACCGAAATCTATTCGGTACAAAGTTTAGGACGTAAACGTGTATTAATTACCGCGAAATTAGAAACGGCCGAAATCTTGTAACCGACAAGAATCTTGTTTATACTGGTATAATATTATCGCGATACGAGACGTAACACAATAATTATATTAACCGTCACCGTACTTTTAATTAACCCTGTATAGTCCACATAGTAGTACGCAGAGAGGGCGAAGCGTGCACAAAAACATTTTAAGAAACATAATTTATTACAAATAAGTACCTATGTATATCGTATCCCATCGTATAAGAAATTATATCGTCTCTACCTGTTAATAAGATTTAATTAAAACAGAAAATGATCATCAGAATAAAATTACCAATTAAAAAAGTATAAAACGCAATCAAAGCGGAATCGTATGAGTGCGTATACATATCTAAATTTGTATAAATAAACATTTAATTACGCCCCGTAAAACATACCATTTTAAATATTATTTCCCTTCTCGTACAATTAATGTGTTTTTAATGTTTTTATTGCAGCGATAAAAACGCTAGCGGCCGGGAACTATTCCTCAATAACTTTTCAACTGCGGTACGGTATAGACGGGACAGTTCGTGATAAATACGGTCGGTGGCCGTTAAAATAGTGAGTTCATAGCGTAATGAGAAATTAGCGGTAATTAACAATACGTTCGCACTATATCGCGCAGTGCAGTGCAGTGAAGCCCATAGTAGGAGATAGAATAACGCCAGAAATATTGTCACCGCAAGGCTAATCGTAAACAGCAAAAGGTAGGTGACTTTAGTTCTCAGAGTAGTAATAGTAAAATATAAATGTATACAGGGTGTATAGAAAGTACAGAATCAAATCCTTATATCTCAAACCATAAAGCGCATGTGGAAAATATCGGATACAAAAGCATTTATTAACATAACGTATTACATAATTGTTGTGTAATAATTAATAAAGAAACGTAACCATACGTAATCGAGGATCAGTGTCTTATATAGGAGGCCTTTACCGCAAAACCTCTTATTGAACGGCTCTTAATATGTACTATTTATTTAAATTTAGCCTAATTTAAAATGAACGTTCAGTAATTTGTTTCCATTATCGAATAACAAACTTATATTTTTAATACCTAGTAAGTAGATACTTTGAGTAGGTATGTACTTTGTGAATGCGTTTGTTTTATAAATAGTTTCCGTTTTCAATGATCCTAACGAATTTTATATAAAGAGAGTTACGTACTACATAATTTATTTAGTTGTCTGGGTTGTCCCTAATAAACTGCGTAATCGGGACCTAGCAGTACCTAACTACCTGAGAAACTACGTAGGTATAATATTTATCCCATTAAATTTTTTTGTAAAATAATGATTAATTAAATAAGTCAGTTAGATTTGACTTGTGACTAGCAGTATATACAGGGTGAGGCATTAGTGCGTCTAAGCTCAAGAAATATACATACATATACAGGGTGATAACGAACTTCTTAAGGAGCAATGAAGTCTGAGTAGTCCATAGGGATGTAAACAGCATATCAAAAAATTAGGGTACATAATGTATACAAATTGTGCAGAAAAATTTTTTTGTTTAAGGTGTGTATAACCATTTTGAATGGCACTGTATTATATGGAAATAGCTGATGTTGCAACACATGCACGTACGTGCGCTATCCGATACAATGATAAATGGATGTCCGTAACCTACCTCAAAGTCTGATAATGCGAAAAGAAAGAGTCTAAGCTAGTATAAATTCAACCAGCTAAGTGGGTGCGTCGAATAAAATTATTTATTTGTCGGGGTAAACTTTTTTGCGATTTATACCGTTTTAGCTAGTTTATAGCAAGTTATTGTTCTACTTTGTAGTTTTTTTTTACTAATAGACTTTTATGATAATGGCCCATCGTTATACGAACCAGGAATATCTAGATATGATCGTATTGTACGGAGAGTTTAATCAAAATATGGAGGCTGCTGCACGTGCTTATTATGAACGTTTTCCTCAGCGATATCGGCCGAATGCTCGAACAATTTTAGCTGTTGTGCAGCGTGTTCGAGACACTGGCAGTGTAAAGCCTCAGTTCGGACGAGATGGAGGTCGTCAGAGACCCAGACGCATATTGAACGCCGAAGAAGAAGTGCTGGCTTTGATCGAAGAATCTCCTGATACAAGTACTCGTCAAATTGCGCGTCAAACAGGTTTATCACAACCGATTGTATGAAAAATTTTAAACGAATACCAATACCATCCTTACCACGTGCAAAGAGTACAAGCATTAACAGCAGCTGATTATCCACTACGGCTTAGGTTTTGTCAATCACTTTTGAATATGCAACATGACAATCCTAATTTTCTACCCGATATTTTATTTACCGACGAAGCCGGTTTTACGCGAAATGGAATGTTCAATATGCACAATACACATCAGTGGGCTGTGGAAAATCCGCATGCAATACACAGGCACTACAACCAGCAGCAATTCTCGGTAAATGTATGGGCCGGAATTATTGGCGATGAAATCCTAGGACCCTTTGTACTGCCGCAGCGTTTAAATGGTCAAGCGTACCTGCACTTTTTGAGAGAGGACTTGCCGCAGCTTCTCGAAAATGTGCCTTTAGATGTACGGCAGCGTATGTGGTTCCAGTGTGACGGAGCCCCGGCACATTTTGCACAACCAGTGCGAAATTTCTTGAACAATCAGTTTCCGGGAAGATGGATTGGCCGCCGTGGACCCGAAGCATGGCCGGCCCGCTCTCCAGACCTAACTCCGCTGGATTTCTTTCTGTGGGGACATTTAAAAAATTTGGTTTACGCAACCCCAGTCAACGACGTAAATGAGTTGATAAATCGCATTAACGTGAGCGCACAAGCAATCAGAGACAGCATCAACATGGAACGCATTCGTGAAGCATTGACACGACGATTAAACCTTTGTATTGAAGAGGGAGGTGGCAACTTGGAGCATTTACTGTAATAACTCCACTCTTCAGCGGTTTCCGAAATGTGGATCTGTCGTGGCAATGTGAAAAAATGTACGTATAATAGCGTATTTATTTTAACAGTATCTATCCGTTATTTTCTTTTCGCATTATCGGACGTTGGGGTAGGTTAAGGACATCCATTTATCATTGTATCGGGTAGCGCACGTACATCAGCGCATTTGTTGAAACATCAGCTATTTCGTTGCGTATGCGAAAGCGTCAATAACCTCGTGTGCATTCCATATAATACAGTGCCATTCAAAACGGTTATACACACTCTAAACAAAAAAAATTTTTTGCACAATTTCTATACAAAAAGTACCCTAATTTTTTGATATGCTGTTTACATCCCTATGGGCTACTCAGACTTCATTGCTCCTTAATAAGTTCGTTATCACCCTGTATATATCCATTAATATTAAAGATATCATCAAAATTTTATCAACAAAAATCGTGTAGTAAGACTGTCTACACGTTACATATTTTAAAATTATGTCCGTATATACAGGGTGTTTGACATTTTGCCAGGAAGAACCATACAATGTGTTAAATGGGACATACTATATACATATTATTTCCAATTTAGATTACTTACTCATTCCTTCGATATAAGGTTTCATTGAGTTATAGATACCGAAAATTTGAGAGGTTATCGTCAATTTAGACTGAAAATCATTGCGTGTTTACCGTCCTGTTTATTCCACATAAACCAATAGCTTAAAATAATTTTCTCACGGGAATAACTTTTTGATATTGTTGCAGCAGTTTTATAGAAACGTAAGATTTTGTCAATATTGCAAAAACTGTGTACAGGGTGATTCAAAACACACATGCATTATTCTCCTATTTTATTTAAATGAATCACCCTGTATTTTATATTAAGAAGGCAAAGCACACTGTATGTACTCTCATTTTTATTAACCACTCCCTATAAATAATCGATAATATCTGAGATAATTAAAATATTCGTAATGAAAGGTGCGCTGCTTTTGCAAAATAATCGCAATATGTCAAATTATCAATTCTTTTACTCCATCAACGGTTAATGCAATTAGTTTACTTTCTGCTGTTAACGTAGCTACAGTATCTTATAACTAGCCCTTCCAGCGAATTAGGAAATTTCCTCTTCTTATCACATACTCTGAAGAAGAATTTACATTTCTCGTTTTATCGTTGTTACGTATTTACATTATACTAGCACCGTAAAGCGCATGTGCGCTGTAATCACAAGTTATTCGCAAACATGGCGTAAGCGTAACATCTCCACTTTAGCGTGAATGTTCATTTAAGAAGTTGAACGTGTAAACGTTATTTCTATTTTAATAAAAACCTCCTAAACAACAACGTGATAGCCTTATTTACGGTTATACATTCCAATCGTGTATAACAATGAAGATTTTCGTCATATTAAGCAACGGTCTTAGGTAACTTCAGGTAACTTAAAACTCATTTCAACGCATTGTGAAGCAAAATGCTAGCAAATTTTGGATTTTCATGAAAAATAAAGTCGAAATCTTGGTTCTTTCGCGATATTTCTGCTATTATACGAGATAGGACAGTAAACTCTGCGGCACAACGTTCAGGACGTTGAGTACAATCTGTTCCACCCTTCGGAGATAAAAAATCGCTAAAAGCCCGGCTAGCAAATTTTGGATTTTGATGAAAAGTTAGGTGTAAATTTTGTTTTTTTCCCGATATCTCGGTTATTATAAGAGATAGGACAGTAAACTCTGCGATACAACGTTCAGGACATTGAGTACAATCTGTTCCACCCTTTGGAGATAAGAAGTTGGCCAAATGCCCGGCTGGCAAATTTTGGATTTTCGCTAAAACGGAGGTACAAATGTTGGTTATTTTGCGATATCTCGACTATTAGGACAGATAGGCGAGTAATCTCTTCGGTACAACACTCGGCGCGATGAGTACAATCTTTTCCACCCCTGCGAGATAAAAAATTCCATAAATGCCCGGTTGGGAAATTTAGGATTTTCGCTAAAAATAAGGTACAAATATTGGTTAATTTGCGATATCTCGACCATTAGGACAGATAGGCGAGTAATCTCTTCGGTACAACACCCGGAGCGATGAGTACAATCGTTTCCACCCTTGCGAGATGAAAAATACCACAAAAGCCCTGCTGGCAATTTAGGAATTTCGTTAAAAATGAGGTACAAATGTTGGTTATTTTGCGATATCTCGACTATTAGGACAGATAGGCGAGTAATCTCTTCGGTACAACACTCGGCGCGATGAGTACAATCTTTTCCACGCTTCGGAGATAAAAAATGTCCAACAAATCTACAATTATTAGAATTCCCCCCCCCCCCCTCAGGGCTTCATGAAAAAGTGAGGTCGAAAACTTGTTTTTTGTCGCGATACTTCTGCCATTACAAGAGATAGGACAGTAAACAGTAAACTCAGCGGCACAATGTTCAAGACGTTGAGAAGAAACTGTTCCACCCGTCGCAGATAAAAAAATTCGACAAACGTCCGGCTAGCAAGTTATGGATATTCATGAAAAATGAGGTTCAAATCATGATTTTATCGCGATATTTCGGCTAATATTCTTATATTAGATAGAGCAGTAAATTCTGCCCCCCCCCCCTCCTCCGCCCCCTCCCCTTCCAAAGCTATTTAAAAGCGATGACACATCAGCGCTATATTGTAGTGATAACATCGACAGTCGCTTTATACCTTCCCATCTCCCCCCCCCGAAAAAATTAAAAAAGTAATGATTGAATGAAAACAACCGAAAAGAATTAAAAATTATTTAATAATTACTGAGTTGATCGTAAGAGAGTTTTTGATAATTCTGATTTACGTTGCAGAGGGACGATAACGCTGGAGGAGGGGAGTGATTGGTAGGTAGGTGAATCGCGATACTTCACGATGCAGCGCGGTATTAAGGGTGAGTACCGTTAATGTAAGTTTTAGGGTTTAGGTATGTTTTAACAAAGAGGTAGTTCAAATTCAGTCTCTGGTGTCGTAGCCTAAGTACGTATGTATGATAATATTATAAAAATAGTTAAATTAACGATAATAGTTATAGAACATATCGTGTTGTGATGTATTAGATAAATACGATCATCTCATCACGTATATCTAAAAATAGCGAAATGTCGGGAAAAAGTAGTCATGTGCGATAAATTAACGATAAGATATACATATCCGTATCGTATACTTAAAAAAATATAAGAACGTGGGAAATTTGAGAATGGACATTGAAATTTGAGTAGGTAATAAAGTAAGTCATGAGTGAAACTCGTGGGTCATTACCCGAAGGCTACCTCAAAATACTATTAAAAAGATTAAAGCAAGAGCTATCGTAACAGTAGCAAGGGGAGATCGAAAAAGGGCAGGTCTAGGTAGTAGCAACCCTCAAGCGAAGACGTTTAGGAGGGGTAAAGGCTGAATGAAGGGACGTAGAAAGAAGTAGGATTATCAACAAGGAGTCAGACGCCGTAGAAGTGAAGCATGCCACTGGAAAGGTTAGTGCGAACACTCACAGAAAAGGGGCGCATCAGCTTTGTTACAGTGCGGAACCTCGGAAGGAGACGTAGTGGTGATATGAAGAGGAACAGACTCGTAGGAAGCATAGAGGACGAGCACCAACGTCACGACAGGGTAGTAAGTGCCGTGCCGGGAGGGGTTGGTAAGAATTTGAAAATAGTAGAGGGTGGACCAGGACTCCGGGGGTTGGGGGGTGGGTCAGGTCCGGGGCCATAGGGGGTGGGTCAGGTCCGGGGCCATAGGGGGTGGGTCAGGTCCGGGGCCATAGGGGGGTGGGTCAGGTCCGGGGCCATAGGGGGGTGGGTCAGGTCCGGGGCCAGGTAGGGGGTGGGTCAGGTCCGGGGCCATAGGGGGGTGGGTCAGGTCCGGGGCCATAGGGGGGTGGGTCAGGTCCGGGGCCATAGGGGGTGGGTCAGGTCCGGGGCCATAGGGGGTGGGTCAGGTCCGGGGCCATAGGGGGGTGGGTCAGGTCCGGGGCCATAGGGGGTGGGTCAGGTCCGGGGCCATAGGGGGTGGGTCAGGTCCGGGGCCATAGGGGGGTGGGTCAGGTCCGGGGCCATAGTGGGGGGGTGGGTCAGGTCCGGGGCCATAGGGGGTGGGTCAGGTCCGGGGCCATAGGGGGGGTGGGTCAGGTCCGGGGCCATAGGGGGGTGGGTCAGGTCCGGGGCCATAGGGGGGTGGGTCAGGTCCGGGGCCATAGGGGGTGGGTCAGGTCCGGGGCCATAGGGGGTGGGTCAGGTCCGGGGCCATAGGGGGTGGGTCAGGTCCGGGGCCATAGGGGGTGGGTCAGGTCCGGGGCCATAGGGGGTGGGTCAGGTCCGGGGCCATAGGGGGTGGGTCAGGTCCGGGGCCATAGGGGTGGGTCAGGTCCGGGGCCATAGGGGGGTGGGTCAGGTCCGGGGCCATAGGGGGGTGGGTCAGGTCCGGGGCCATAGGGGGGTGGGTCAGGTCCGGGGCCATA